>JAVKPL010008773.1:0-34000 GCA_032173675.1 Gastrolobium villosum | reverse complement strand
TTGCAAATAAACATAAAATATCCCAAATATTTATATTAAACTCAATAAAATGATAATCAATCTAATAATTTGAACTAAAAACTCAATGCAAATCAATCTTTGAATCTTTTTTTTTGAATTTCTATAATACATGTTGGAGTGTCGGGGAGTGTCGGAGTGTCCGAGAGTGTCGGGAAGTGTCGGACACGACACGTCAGGGTTTTTGAAGTGTCGGTGCTTCATAGGTTCTCCTCATGAGGTTTCAACTGTCTTGAAGCATAAGCAACAGCTTTCCCTTTCTGCATCAACACACAGCCTAGTCCCTTTCCTGAGGCATCGCAATATAACTCAAACTGCTCCGCAGGATCAGGAAGGACTAACACAGGAGCAGTAGTCAGTCTCTCCTTCAACTCCTGGAAGCACTCCTCACACTCATGTGTCCACACGAATGGAGTCTCCTTTCGGGTAAGGCGAGTCATTGGTAGCACCATCTTGGAGAATCCCTCTATGAACCTCCTGTAGTACCCAGCCAAACCCAAGAAGCTTCTCACTTCTGTAACCGTCTTGGGCCTCTCCCAATCCATCACGGCCTCAATCTTGTTAGGATCAACTGCAATTCCATCAGCAGAAATCATACGGCTTAGCATAAAGCTTTTTCTCTTTCAACACTTGCAAAACAATCTTCAAGTGCTCAGCATGCTCCTCCTCGGTCTTGGACTAAATCAAGATGTCGTCAATGAAGACGATCACAAACTGATCCAGGAACGGCTGGAAGATCCTGTTCATGTAGTCCATGAACACTGCGGGTGCATTGGTGAGTCCAAACGGGATCACCAAATACTCATAATGCTCGTACCTCGAGCGAAACGCTGTCTTTGGGACATCCTCCGGCTTTACCCGTATCTGATGGTAACCGGACCGGAGATCAATCTTTGAATATACGCAAGCACCCCTGAGCTGATCCAGCAAATCATCAATGCGTGGAAGGGGATACTTGTTCTTGATTGTCACCTTGTTCAACTGTCTGTAGTCGGTGCACAACCGCATAGTCCCATCTTTCTTTTTCACAAAAAAGATCGGTGCTCCCCAAGGAGACACACTCGGCCGAATGAAATCCTTTGCTGAAAGCTCCTCAATATGCTTCTTCAGCTCTGCCAACTCCGGTGGCGACATCCGGTATGGAGCCAACGAAATGGGCCCCACACCAGGCAATAAATCTATGGAGAACTCTATCTCCCTCTGCGGTGGAAACTCAGGAATCTCCTCGGGAAACACCTCGAGGAATTCCCTCACCACAGGAATGCCAGTGAGATCCTCCTGTGTCCCATTCACCAAACCTCCCAACATAACATAGCCAAATGCCCCTGCTCTCAAGGCCCTCCTCGCCTGCAGGACTGAAATGAACGGTGAGGAACTGGCTGTGGACCCACCCGGAGACATCACCATTCTCTTGGCACAGCAATCAATCAATGCACAGTTTCTGGACAGCCAATCCATGCCCAGAATAATCTCCAAGTTGGCCATCGGCAATCCTATCAGATCTACCGAGAAGTCGCGGCCATCCCACTGAAACGCTACATCGCGATGGACAGTGGAAGTCAAACATTTTTCTCCGGTGGCGGTGGTCACCCGCATCGGTGAAGAAAGCACATCACTGGGCAACTCAAGCCCCACAGCAATAGGGGTAGCAACAAAAGAGTGCGTTGCTCCGGAATCAAACAATACATCAACAGCTGAACCTCCAATGGTAACAGTACCTCTGACCAGGTTCGGAGCTCTGTCCGACTGCTGACGATCAAGTGTGTACACTCGCCCCGTAGTAGGTGGCACTGCTGGTGCCCCAGTAGGAACCATCTGCAAAGGCACTGCCTGCACTGCGGCAACTCTCGCCGTCGGGCAATCTCTGGAATAGTGGCCCTCCTTGCCACACTGGAAGCATATCAGCTGACCGGTAGAACACGGCCCAAAGTGTGACTTCCCGCATCCCGAGCATCTAGGAGCAGGAGGTCTCGTTGTGTTTCCCTGAGTAGAAGTCTTTTTAAACTGATTTGGCGCTTGCTTAGCTGCCAACTGTTTGCCCTTGCCCTTGTTTCCAAACTTCCTGTCCCTCCAGGGAGCGGAACCGCCAGTACCCTGTGGCACCTCAATCTTGGCCTTCTTGGCCTGACACGCACGGCAGTAGTCCTCAATGTCGCGGCACTGCTGTACTAAAGCTCCGAAATCTCTCGAAGCAGAACCAGCAAGATGTCCAGCAATGTCCTCATTAAGTCCCCTGCGAAACTTAGAAGCCAAGAATGTCGGAGTAGGCTTCGCCATCCGGAAGTGTGCAAACTTCACCAGCTGATTGAACTTGGTCAGGTACTCGTCAACAGACGACGAGCCCTGCACCAACCTGTCGAACTCACCCTGCTTCCTCTCCTGTGCATCATAAGGGAATTACTGGCTCAGAAAACAATCCTCGAAGAATGGTCACGTCGTCACATGGCCCTGCATCTCGTAGACATGAGAAGTGTTCATCCACCACTCATGGGCATCGCCCTCCAGCAAATAGGTAGCGAACAATAGCTTCTGCGGATCAGTACACTGCATGACCCGGAATATCTTGTCCAGCGCCTGAAGCCATCGCGCCGCAGCAATAGGATCATAAGATCCATCAAAGGTAGGTGGCTTATGCTTACGGAAAGCATTCAGCCGGCGATAAATCTCATCTCAATCCTCAACAAACATAGGGACGGTCTGCATGGCCTCCGTAAAGCGACTGCCATCACCCAACCGACTCTGACTGTCTTCCTGCAGACTGGGTGGAGGTGGAGGCGGTGGTGGCGGTGGGGGTGGCGGTGGTGGTGGAGGAAACTGACCAATAGCAGGACCAGCCCTCATCTCCTCCAACACGACCCTCATCATGGTCATGTTTGCCAACATGTTCGCCTCGAGAACATCCTCAATGGTCCTCCGGTTTGTCTCACAAACATCTTCCGCGGCTTTCCGGTTCGCCTCGCGAATGACGTCCATCATTGCCAAGTTGGCCACTCTGCTGGCCTCCTGATCGGCTAATCTAGCCGCCTGCATCTCAGCCAATGCAGCCAGGATAGGATCGGGTTGATCCTCAGCAGTCTCATGAATTCTCCTGGGTCCTACCATGACTCTGCACGAGTTACACAAATTATGAGTTGATCAGGCCCACACAATGTGATAACATATGCATCATCCTAATAAAAACCCAACGGAGTAAACACACGAGACAGACACACTACAGAACATCCTAAGTTATTGCAATACATACAGGCTTTTCCTTGAACCATTGCTCTGATACCATAAAATGTAACAGCCCGTGTTAACCCGGATTGTTAACATACTATCGTATTAAGCCACGCTTAATAAAATTACGGAATAACTTTTTCTTTAATTCAATTATGACGTCATTAACTTTAGCCAACTTGATTACTTAATCAATTTCATAAAATACTGCCTGTATGTAAATTGCAAGACAACTAACTGAATACCTCATAAATATATATAAAGTGAGTATCTAAAGCCACAGGACTACAACACATAGCCTGGACCAAAATCCTGATACTTTAGTACAACTTTAACTCAAAACAAAACATAACAAGTCTATGTGACATGGACAAACCCCATGCTCACCAAATAAGGCAACAATGCCCAAAACAGTCTTAACATAACATAAAGATCAAAGCGGAAAAACATAACAGCAGTCAACATCCAGCATGCCAGCATGTCATAATAACATCAACTCAGCTCTGGCCTCCTGCCACCTGAGCCCTCAACATTACCTGAAATAAGCGTCCCCAAACGTGGGGTGAGATCTCTAAACAAGAAATCTCAGTAAGGCAAGGGGTCCTCAAGGATCTTCCACCCCAAGCTCACTTACATGTGTAATATAAGTTCAAAAACAATATTTACAATATAAGTTCCAAAACTATGCAGTGCAACAGATATTCATGCCATGTGTGTTTATAAAATCTACTGGCCAGAGAAATGCAGGAATACATCTATACCCACATAAGTACAAGGAACACCGCTTGCACCTCACCCACAGCCTCACCATCTTGTATGTACCACATACTCAGGCTTACCGTAAAGGTGGACATCACATGCATATCATAAAAGCACATTGCATATAATAGCTCAACAGCATTTCTAAAACATCAAAGCATGTAACGCAGCATGCATAAACCACATCCCCATGGGACATGGTGGAACCACAAAATGGCTAAACCGAGGACACGAAAGCTTACCTTGCAAGCTAGCTATCCAAGCCAAGAGTCCAACCACTCTCAAATCCAAACACAGCAGTATCACAATCTGTTATGGACCAATATTATATCATTTATTATGCATCATAAGCATATAACTTAAAGACTACGCCTTTCCTTTACGTTTTACGTCTTAAGGCTTCCAACAAGCCATAAGCCCTTAATCATGTGATTCTGACTTAATTCATTTATTACAGAAGTTCAACTTCCTTAATCTAGGGTCCACAAACCTCCAATAGCTTACTGTTCACACAGCAGAACTACTGTTCTGCGAAATCCCAGAATATCCGGATATTACAAGGGGCATATCCGGATATACAATATCCGGATATCACACTGTCCATATCCGGATATACCATATCCGGATATCCAGATCCCTCATCCGAATATGAATATCCGGATACCATATCCGGATATAGATATCCGGATATCTGTTCGACAAATATCCGGATATCTCACGGCAGAATGCAGTTTCTGCATTTTCGTGAATATCCACTCCAAAGATTTAACTTTAAACACATGTACACGTTAAAGGATGCATCTTTAATCTGTTTTAGGTTCATACTCATTATACCTTCTTGTTTACTCATTAAACATGGCCAAGACATCAACTTTAAGCATCAAAACTTAAGATCAAAGGTGACAAGGCTTACCAAAGCTCAAAACAGAGTAAAGTGTGCTCTTGGAGCTCCCCAACAGCTCCTCAACTCAGGCCATAAAATGGTGTACGAAAATGGTGCAAAGCTTGGCCCTTTCAACACAAAGGAAGCTCCTTGAAGCCTCCAATGGCATGAACAATAGCTCACAACAAGGGAGACAATAACACAGCCCACTAAACACCTCTCAACCAGCACCTCAACTCAGAAAAAGGTTGCACTTCATTCTCACAAGACACACTCTAGTTGTTTAGGAGAAGGAATGGTGAAGAAGGTGATCACAAGCTCAAGAAAAGATGAAGGAGAAGGCAATGGAACAGTAGCTCCAATTCAGCCAACCAAGGTTCACGTAGGATAGAGGCTGCCTAGGGTTTTGTGCCCTCAAAAGATAGTATATATAGGCATTTAAGCCATAATGCGCAGTATTAGCCTTAATAACAACGCAAAAGATCTTGATCCCAAACTTTGGGATCTAGACCTAGACACTTTTCTAAGATTTGTCATATTTTTATTTTATTTTTCGGAGCACCTTTCCGGTACGCGCTTTTCCATAGCCAGTATCAGTTCTGGCATCCGATTACATTATTTTGACTTGAAACTTGTTTTACAAGTCCTACATAATATTCTAGTAATTATCATGCATTCGTTATAATTTTTCGGGATACTTTTTCGATACGCATTTATACCGGGTAGCAGAACCGGTATCTGCGCTTTTTTTTCCGAAAAGCGACTTTCAGCATTTTTACTCACTCAGTATAATTATTTAAGCCCAATAATAATTATTAAGGTCAATTATGGAATCATTTCCTAATTATCATAATTAATTCACTAATTACCTTAATTAGCGGTGCGGGTTCTTACACCGCCAATGTTCGTTTGCCATCGTCAATTACGAGTTGCAAGTTAAAGAACGAGGGATTAGGGATTTAGAATTGAAAAGAAAGCCAAGTATATTTGTGTGCCGAGAAACAATATTGATTACATTACAAGGACAAAAAAAAAATTACAGAAAAAGAAAGAAAGTACAGAAAAAGAAAAAAAGAATCATAAGGCAGAACACACTGCAAACATAGGTTTCTCATAGGAACAAGAGGTTCTCAATAACAAAGTTACATTACAAAAAAACGAACATCATAAGATTTTCTCAAAGCTTGACAAAAACAAAACGCAACTGGTCGTTGAGTCGAAAAGACCACAACTGCACAGTATCGTTGACTCTGAGATTGTTATTGCGCACAAGATCCATCCATCCGTTGGTGATGTTGTAAACCACAGCTTTCTCCATTTTCCATTTCTTCAAATGCATGTTGTAATATTTAAGACTGGGATCCATTACAAACACTGGCAATCCAGCAAGCCTTTGATGATTTTGTACTTGTTGACGTTCTGCCATGTGTGACTCCTCTCTTTCCGTTACAAAATTCTTTGCTTCCTTTTCCATTTTCTGAACTGGGATTGAGAAACGCCCATGTTTTGGTGACAGATCAGTCTTGAAGAGTGATTTCTGAATCACCAACTTCACTTCAGAACCTCCCATCTCTTGAATCTTCTTTTTAATTGCCGATGGCAATTCAGCATTGTCAACAATTTCACCTTGGTGTTGGTGTTGGTGAAGACGACGACGAGTAATGGGAATGGGAGATCTTTTCTTCTTTCGTCCCCACATTAATGGGGTCACAGAGAAACTTTCGAACTCCAACATTAGAGTTGAAAGTTCAACGAGGATTTCAGCAACTTCATCCTCCTTCGATCTTGTTAACGTTGTTGTCGCATGACAACTCGACGAAACATCATAAGCAGTGGTCTCTCTCTTTCTCTTTCCTTTTCCTTTTCGAATCCTCCCCATCTCTTGAATCTTCTCTTTAATTGCCGATGGAAATTCAGCCTCTTCAAAGATTTCACCTTTGAGTTTCTTTGATGATGATGATGAACCTTCTTTGAGAACAGAGTAATCTCCCAATTCTAGCAGTTGTTTTTCGTTACCAAGAAAGTCACGAAAAACTACAAGATCACACGGTTCCCTCATCTTTCTCTCCCCCAGATTTGAATTTCTTTTTTCCATCGCTAACGGCTACTTTCTTTTCTTTTCTTCTCTTCTCTTTTGATTCTATGTGGTAATAGTTGTATGCTTGGCTACTCAACAGCGACCTATTTATAAGCCTTCGTTATTGAAAAAATAAAATAAATCTTTTTTTTTTGGTACAGAAATAAAATAAATCTTAATTTTAAGTTGAAGATTTAATCGATTAAATCTTTAAGTCAACAAAATTTTCCAGTTTTGACCATTTAATCGATTAAATCTTCAAGTTTATCGATTAAATAGGGGCAGATTGGTTGATAGTTTTGGATAAGGGGAAAAATGATTATTAATTAATTAATGAAGGGCAAAAGGGTCAAAAACCCCACTTATCTTGCTTGTGATATTTGTAATTCAAATCCACCTTTAACTCTTAAATATTAGGTTAATCTAGTCATTTTGATTTTGTGAATAATAAAAAAATTATCAGAGAAAGTGTAAGTAATGAAAAAAAATATTTTTTTTTGATGAAGTGAGAATGCGATTGGGCATGATATCCATAGATCTGATTACCAATTACAATTAATGTACCAATCAAAATGAATTGTGATCGGTACATTAATTGTGATTGGTAATTGATATATTGTCATTGATGATTGAAATATTAATTGTGATTGGTGTATTATTTGTGATTCGTACATTAATTAAATAACTTTTTTTCTTTTGTTTTTTTAATTTTTTTGATTATGATTGGTACATTAATTCTGATCGACAATGAGATTATGCCACATAGTGTATCAATTTCATTGCCCTTTAACTTTTTTTAACATTTTTTAATGTGTTATATTTTTAAGCAAATTAAATATTAAATATTTATATGTATCTTTTTATGCAAATTTTTAAATTTGTTTCTATTATTCTTACTTTATTTATTATATATTAAGAATTATAATTTTATTTTCCTGTCTTGTTTATTGTTTTTTATTTTTATTTTATGCTAAAGCTATTTATTTATTCTATATTAATGTATAATAATTATTCACAAAAATTCATTTAAAATTTTTACAACGTTATAACTAAAAATTGTACACAAATAATGAGTATTGCATTAAATAGCAAAAATAATTTCCCATTTTAATTTTGTAGCTTCCCAGCTCACTCTCTCGTTCAAGTCTTGTTCTCTTTTTTCTAATTTTTACTCCTATTCCTATTTTTTTTCCCCTTCTTCCTCCCTCTCCTCCTCCTCTTCCTTCCCCTAGCTTCAAACCCTACCAAAATATATCTTCTGAATGTTTGCCGTAGTCATAATATGGGTCAGGAATCAGGTATGGTGTAACAGCCCGTTACGTACCGGTATTGTTAAAATTGATTATGATATTAAGCGCAGTTACAATCACAGTAATTGGGTTAATTAAATTACGGGCAATTTTTTTTTCTTTTATCATATTTCTTTTCATGACTATAACCTTTTCCGTAATTAATTAAAACAACACTATAATTGTAAATGCAAATCGCGGAAGCATTCAGCTTAACAACAACACTAATCTTTCTTTTTATTCAACTCATTTAAACCCATCAACTTATTTTCATTCCTTACCAAGTTCTAGCCCTTTACATAAGCTACGCGTGGATTCAAACCACGTACCATGTGGAGTTCTACCCAACAAGTTAAGCCTCTTTCTTTTAGTCTAGAAAAACTTAAATTTTCAAAAATTGCACTGTGGTAATCGATTACCAGTGGGTGGTAATCGATTACCACCTGTCAAAAATGAGACAGTAGCTAAATTTTCACCTCCTCTGTTCTGGTAATCGATTACCAACCTTGGGTAATCGATTACCCCACATGGTAATCGATTACCAAGCCTCAGTAATCGATTACCAGTGAAGACAGTAGCCAAATTTCGTCCCCTGTTGCATGGTAATCGATTACCATGCTTGGGTAATCGATTACTATGCAGCAAAAGTGACAGATTACAGCATTTTAAGCCCAAAAAGGGTTGTGTAATCCATCCCAAACACCTTAGTACTCCACACAACACTTAAACATACTCTAATGTAGGCACTAGGCCCTTCAAACATGCATTTTTATACAATCATACATCATTTACAAGTCTTTAATATAATGGCCATTTTACATCAAATACGGACCATTTTACAACATCATTCATTAAGGCCTTAAATACATGAAATGTGGCAATGGACAAGTCTCATGCTCACTCAATTTATACAATAGGAACTAAAGTCATACTTATACATCAAATTGAAAGAATTTAACATGTAGTCATGAACATACAAAGGCATGGCATTTTCAACATGCACAAGTTCATGATCTAAGTCTAAAGCATAAAACATGTGCAAGGTGTATCCCAATCCAATGCTCATCACATGGTGCTTCCAATATGCACCTCATGCTCCACTCTTCCAGGCTCAACCTGACCTGAAATGATGCCCCAAAACACGGGGTGAGATATATAAATATATCTCAGTAAACCAAGGGCCCTGGAGGTTTCTCCACCCCATGGCTCACTCAATGTGCAAATATAACATCATATAATATGCAAGCAATACAATATCACCAACCAACTGGAGACAACCCGAGAACATCCACGCATGGATTTATGTTCAAGGACTCCATCATATAACTCCCGAGACAATCCTAGAGCTTCTCCCATGGTTGAGAAAACTCCATGGCCAACCCAACCGGAACTCCTCAAGAGACCTATCCGGCGGATGTCCCACGTTTGGCTCATCCTGGTGTCGCTCCCATGAGTCGACCCCATGGCATACCCAACTGGCACTTCGCCATTGAAATGATCCAGCGGATGTCCAAACCCAACACACGTCAACTGGCCAGTGACCAAACAATTTTCATAAAATCCAAGCAATATGCACACAAGCACATAATCACACAATGCCATAAACACATAATCCAACCACAACCATCCACTAGGTGTGGTGGAGCACACAAGGGCTAAACCCCAGTTCCAAAGGTTACCTCAACACCGAGCCCATGCTCCATACGTAAGCTCCAAGCTTACCCGCTTCCAAAGCGTCCAAAAGAGGCAACCTAGATAATCCACAACATGATTATCAAACCATTTCCAAATCAATCATTTAATCTCAAGTAATCATTCATTTTACTTCAACCTCTTTTATAGATCAAATTACCAAATACATCATGAATCACACATTCTTTCTTCTCATTCCACTATATCACACTATACCATCATCCAATTAAACATCATTTTATATCATTTTTCTCAACTACACAACTTTTACATCATTTTTCCTCCAAACCCCTCTATGGTTCGAATTCTTCAAAGATTGGTTCTACAAGGTTTTCAATTCCATTTTAACACACACACTAATCATATAATCATATTATCACTCTATACCAATGGTCCATCATTCAATTATTCAATTACACCACATACCAATTTTCATGAAAATTCCTCAAATTTTCCTAAGTTAAAAACCTAACTTTTTCACCAAAAATTATCATAGCATTTCTAGCTTACAAGCATGATTCTAAGGCCTTTTCATCTAATAGCATTTTTCCATTTGAGCTCTCTATCATTACACATCTAAGATTAAAGATTCAAAGCATAATTTCTAGATCTACAAAACCAACCACAAAAGTACCACAAATATACTCACCATCAAGTGTATGAACACCACCAAGGCTCCATCAATCCAAAGGAGATCCAAAAACTCCCAAAAACTCCAAGAACATCAATGGGTCGGATCTGTCCATGTCCAAAAGCGCCCAAAGGAGGTGGTTTCATGGCTTAAGAGTACCACCAATGGCTTTAGAAGGTTGTTTACAATAGATTTCAACACCAAAATCAAAGGATTTGGTGGAGAAATGAAGAAATGGTGGAGGGGAAGAGAAAAGCTCATGTTCTTGCAAATGGAGGGGGAACCCACGGGAAGGAGAAAGAAAAGGAGGAGAGAGGGCGTGGGGAAAAGAGTGGGAAGCTAAGTGACTTCGGTCACACGGGTCCCACACGCGATCTAACTTTAATCCCGATAAAAATTATGATCACAAATTCTTAATCTACATATTTTTCCAGTCCATGACATATTTTTATTTCCTCAAAATACTCATAAAAATTTCACACTTATCGGTACCCTTATACCGCAGTATCTTACACTTAAAAAGTCACTATTCATCACTTTTTCACAAATTTGCCTATTCACTCAATTTTCTGTCCTGATTCCATTTCCAGCATTATTTTTGTCATATGAAATCTCTAACTCCATTTTTCATGCCTCGGTTTACGTTTTTGGCAATTTACCATTTTTGCCCTTTTTGCCCATTTTGGCCATAATTCTCGGATTTTCACTAATCCTTCCCTTTTAACCCACATTTTATCAAATAAATTCACATTTAATTTTCCGAGGTGTTATATTCACCCCACCTTTTAGGAATTTTGTCCGCAAAATCAACTATGCACATATGCTAACTCGGCATACAGCCGGAGAATCTCAGTCTCCCGTACCGAAGAAGCTTCATCCAGTGTGCGGACAACAAAATAAACATTTTCATTTCCATCTTTTGGCTTTTCAGCCACATTTCACAATGGTCTTGCCTTTCAAAGGCCCAATGGGAGACATTAAGTCCTTCCCAATTTCAATCTCAACCGGTGACACCACATGTGAACAACCGGAGCGCACCACACAGTTGTGCACTTTCTCTGCTTTACCAAGCCAATTTCTTTTCTCAAGTCCGGCTACCTAGCACATATAGCCCATAATTTCTCTTGGCAGGTCCTCCTACCTAGTTAACATATCAACAACCATGTCTATAGGATCATGCCAAATTCTGTCCAATCGGTGCCACACAGGCAACTATTACTTTCCGACACAATACAGCCACAATTATCCTTCTTTGAATTTTATTTCTATGGAGTATCAACTCTCTTGTCATAATTTTTTTTCCACATTTCTATTCCACATTAAACACTATTATGGAATCTCACAGCCCCTCAGTGCAATTCACCGAGTAATCATCTAGTTCACACTCACTATACTTTTATTTTCTAAGGGAATAATCCCCATTTTGGCACTTAGCCACCACTCGTATATACACAGTTTTCTTTTCTCATGTTCTTAACCTACAACATGCACTTTCACCTCTGCACTTTATCTTTAACTAGCACCATCTCTGTGCTCAACTGCCAATCTAACCTTACAATTTCACCACTTTCACCAAAACACAATGATGAATCTCTTCCTCAAGACCTTTAACTGGTACCCAATGGACCACCCATTACAATTCATACCTTACACCGTCCAATTCAAAGCTTTCAATCACGAGTTTACTCATTAATTTTCACATACTAGATCATACTTACAATTTTAGCTAATCATCTCAAAACTTGACACATAGTTCATCACTGATTTCTCACATTAAAGGCAACATGCCCAAGATTTCCATTAACAATTTTTCTTTAATTACCGTTCCATACTCATGTTATCAATTCCACCTGTATTTCATTCTATACACCTCACCTTCATCATCATTTCATTCAACTAGTATGTATCATTCCAAGGTCACACATCATCTCTCTCTCATACCTGTCCCATCACATAAGGATTTTCAAAGCCTGTTTATCATGCCACAAGGAACTAAATCCACCACTATCATTACTTCCATAATTTCACATCGGCCGTTACACAAGTCTCTCGGACTATTCACAGTACTACTAGCACACTCAACCATATATCTTGGTACCTAGTCAAGAACAACATCCACATTGTGTATTTTCAACACATCTCTCACTATAATTTGCATCAATACAACTCCATCAGTAACTCGACCACCAGGGTAAAGATATCAACCTTTTATTTCACCAAATACCATTCTATTTAACAACTAGTACCACACCTTAACATTGATCACATCCCAATTAATCGCTTATTAAAATCATTGGCCACTTTGGCCTCCAACTTAGCTAAACCTCTCGCCATCACCAACCTTCCCAAAATACTTTGACTCAATCCATCAGTACTAATCAACTTTCCATTCCCTTCACATAGGGTGACAATCCAATAATTTCATTCACAATTTCCGTAAAACCACAATTCATACTACCACACTTGGTATACACTCCTGCACATCTCCGCGTTCTCAATCTCATAATTCAAACTACCATCTCATGGCACCTCTCACATTTCATCATGTTAGGCATATTACTGTTCACTTACAGTTATCCAAATCCACCCCTTGCGTTCCTCACAAGATACAATCCTCTAATGCAATGGGTAAGAACATCCTTAGGTTTAACCCCTCGAGCTCTTGCTGTCCTAAGGGCCCCAGGTGCAATGCCCCACCAATCAGAGAATCTGCCCTTATAATTCACGCAAGAAGAGGTAACATGCCAACGGCTGTGCTAACAGTCCCACTAACACAAGGTTCTACCTCACACTACATTACTTATACAAGATAATAATAATCTCCGGGAACATAATCCATACGGAGATAGCCATATACTCTGGGCATATAAGCCACACAAGGATAAACACATTCACATCACATTCATATATAACAGCAAAAGAGTTTTATATAGGTACATAATGGTATACTAATTATATCTTACTTTTGCACTATGCACTATGACCTTCCAAATATGGTTCTTTCCTCAACAATATACTCATTTAACTTGACTAGTCATTAGTCTTAGTCCATAGCATAATCCTCCTCACATGATCCCAGCATTTTTCTCATACTTTGACACAAAACTTTCAATTCATAACAGTACCCATGTTCGGTACAGTCCTAATCCATTGTCCATCATGACTCATAGCAACCATGCTCAACACTGTGGAAGATCCACTTCCTTAAACTGACATCACTTTTCTCTCAATATTTCACTCTGACACTAAGAGTGCCCTTCCATACTAGTCCATGCATTCAGCGCATCAGGACCACCAGATACATCTCAACTTCGAGCAGTGCTCGCCTGGGAATTCCAAGAGCAACACCTCTTAGGATTCAATCCACAAGGGAAACCCAGGACAATTTTTTTTTAATTGTCATATTACTACCAACCTGTGTGCCATGGTATAACTTGCACACCGGGACTCCATCATGAATCCCATAACAAATTGAGCGTCCAATGACACTCCAAAGAGACAATCTCTTCAACATTTCCCATCATAGGGAATTTCCATTGCATAATCTTTCCTTTACCAAAGAGTTTACTAACTCATTACAACACAGATATACATATAGGCACCCCGGCCTTCACAAAACATATACATATACATATTTATATATATACTAGCACTTAGACATCAAGGGATTTCTATCCACATATAATTTAGACCACATCATCAACATTTCAATGCTACTCAACATTATGGAAGCATATTAGTACCATTACTACACCCCACTCAGTTATATTTTCTCACCTCACATTTGTCAAGTCCAACCATCCTTAACTTATGGACTCTACTACTTTCAATCAAATTCATCCAATGCCATACATGGCAGTTTCCTCAACTTCTTATATTTTAATTTTTATACATATGATATCCTCACTTACATCTAACCAGCATTAAATCATCATGGACTAAAGTCCCAATTTCATCATTGAATTTACCCAACGCCTCATTTCCATAATTCTTTTAAGTTACTCACAATCCTCAATCCAAAATTTGAAATTTCAGTTTATTTCTACATCCAAGCATATTAAGTCATCCAAGTGTATGCCCTAATCAAGGGTCTTGTAACCTTATAACTTTACCCTAAGGTATCCAATACTCCATGTACACACTCATATTAAATTTTTCACGAATTCATTGGGGTTCCAATCCCCTACCATATCAAGGTTATAGCACTAATTCCACATATACTCGATTGTTCTAACTCCCGTACAACTTAGGAAAGACTACCAACATCACCATACCAATATCAACTCAATTCAATCATTCTTACTCACCATAAGACCACATATTCAACTATGGTAGCATTCTACCCAAAATGCTTATACATCTTATATCAATTCATTCTCACTAAGTCCTCAATGACATCAAATTTACTTACTAACATATCCATTCGTGGGGCAGTCAACACTGCCCCCACCACCTTAGCCTAAGGACTGGCATTGGTGCTCCAGGGTTGTCACGAAGGCATCTTATACTGACCACTCATTGAACACGAAGAAATGGGTTGATCAGGCCCAAACTAAGGAATCACATGTGTAGCAGTCAATAAGAGTCTACGTACAACTATACAGCACTCACCTCAATTACACAATCATCAGAGTTCCCTAAAGAAACTGCTCTGATACCATAAAATGTAACAGCCCGTTACGTACCGGTATTGTTAACATTGATTATGATATTAAGCGCAGTTACAATCACAGTAATTGGGTTAATTAAATTACGGGCAATTTTTTTTTTCTTTTATCATATTTCTTTTCATGACTATAACCTTTTCCGTAATTAATTAAAACAACACTATAATTGTAAATGCAAATCGCGGAAGCATTCAGCTTAACAACAACACTAATCTTTCTTTTTATTCAACTCATTTAAACCCATCAACTTATTTTCATTCCTTACCAAGTTCTAGCCCTTTACATAAGCTACGCGTGGTTTCAAACCACGTACCATGTGGAGTTCTACCCAACAAGTTAAGCCCCTTTCTTTTAGTCTAGAAAAACTTAAATTTTCAAAAATTGCACTGTGGTAATCGATTACCAGTGGGTGGTAATCGATTACCACCTGTCAAAAATGAGACAGTAGCTAAATTTTCACCTCCTCTGTTCTGGTAATCGATTACCAACCTTGGGTAATCGATTACCTCACATGGTAATCGATTACCAAGCCTCAGTAATCGATTACCAGTGAAGACAGTAGCCAAATTTCGTCCCCTGTTGCATGGTAATCGATTACCATGCTTGGGTAATCGATTACTATGCAGCAAAAGTGACAGATTACAGCATTTTAAGCCCAAAAAGGGTTGTGTAATCCATCCCAAACACCTTAGTACTCCACACAACACTTAAACATACTCTAATGTAGGCACTAGGCACTTCAAACATGCATTTTTATACAATCATACATCATTTACAAGTCTTTAATATAATGGCCATTTTACATCAAATATGGACCATTTTACAACATCATTCATTAAGGCCTTAAATACAAGAAATGTGGCAATGGACAAGTCCCATGCTCACTCAATTTATACAATAGGAACTAAAGTCATACTTATACATCAAATTGAAAGAATTTAACATGTAGTCATGAACATACAAAGGCATGGCATTTTCAACATGCACAAGTTCATGATCTAAGTCTAAAGCATAAAACATGTGCAAGGTGTATCCCAATCCAATGCTCATCACATGGTGCTTCCAATATGCACCTCATGCTCCACTCTTCCAGGCTCAACCTGACCTGAAATGATGCCCCAAAACACGGGGTGAAATATATAAATATATCTCAGTAAACCAAGGGCCCTGGAGGTTTCTCCACCCCATGGCTCACTCAATGTGCAAATATAACATCATATAATATGCAAGCAATACAATATCACCAACCAACTGGAGACAACCCGAGAACATCCACGCATGGATTTATGTTCAAGGACTCCATCATATAACTCCCGAGACAATCCTAGAGATTCTCCCATGGTTGAGAAAACTCCATGGCCAACCCAACCGGAACTCCTCAAGAGACCTATCCGGCGGATGTCCCACGTTTGGCTCATCCTGGTGTCGCTCCCATGAGTCGACCCCATGGCATACCCAACTGGCACTTCGCCATCGAAATGATCCAGCGGATGTCCAAACCCAACACACGTCAACTGGCCAGTGACCAAACAATTTTCATAAAATCCAAGCAATATGCACACAAGCACATAATCACACAATGCCATAAACACATAATCCAACCACAACCATCCACTAGGTGTGGTGGAGCACACAAGGGCTAAACCCCAGTTCCAAAGGTTACCTCAACACCGAGCCCATGCTCCATACGTAAGCTCCAAGCTTACTCGCTTCCAAAGCGTCCAAAAGAGGCAACCTAGATAATCCACAACATGATTATCAAACCATTTCCAAATCAATCATTTAATCTCAAGTAATCATTCATTTTACTTCAACCTCTTTTATAGATCAAATTACCAAATACATCATGCATCACACATTCTTTCTTCTCATTCCACTATATCACACTATACCATCATCCAATTAAACATCATTTTATATCATTTTTCTCAACTACACAACTTTTACATCATTTTTCCTCCAAACCCCTCTATGGTTCGAATTCTTCAAAGATTGGTTCTACAAGGTTTTCAATTCCATTTTAACACACACACTAATCATATAATCATATTATCACTCTATACCAATGGTCCATCATTCAATTATTCAATTACACCACATACCAATTTTCATGAAAATTCCTCAAATTTTCCTAAGTTAAAAACCTAACTTTTTCCCCAAAAATTATCATAGCATTTATAGCTTACAAGCATGATTCTAAGGCCTTTTCATCTAATAGCATTTTTCCATTTGAGCTCTCTATCATTACACATCTAAGATTAAAGATTCAAAGCATAATTTCTAGATCTACAAAACCAACCACAAAAGTACCACAAATATACTCACCATCAAGTGTATGAACACCACCAAGGCTCCATCAATCCAAAGGAGATCCAAAAACTCCCAAAAACTCCAAGAACATCAATGGGTCGGATCTGTCCATGTCCAAAAGCGCCCAAAGGAGGTGGTTTCATGGCTTAAGAGTACCACCAATGGCTTTAGAAGGTTGTTTACAATAGATTTCAACACCAAAATCAAAGGATTTGGTGGAGAAATGAAGAAATGGTGGAGGGGAAGAGAAAAGCTCATGTTCTTGCAAATGGAGGGGGAACCCGCGGGAAGGAGAAAGAAAAGGAGGAGAGAGGGCGTGGGGAAAAGAGTGGGAAGCTAAGTGACTTCGGTCACACGGGTCCCACACGCGATCTAACTTTAATCCCGATAAAAATTATGAAATCTACACAAATTCTTAATCTACATATTTTTCCAGTCCATGACATATTTTTATTTCCTCAAAATACTCATAAAAATTTCACACTTATCGGTACCCTTATACCGCAGTATCTTACACTTAAAAAGTCACTATTCATCACTTTTTCACAAATTTGCCTATTCACTCAATTTTCCGTCCTGATTCCATTTCCAGCATTATTTTTGTCATATGAAATCTCTAACTCCATTTTTCATGCCTCGGTTTACGTTTTTGGCAATTTACCATTGTGCCCTTTTTGCCCATTTTGGCCATAATTCTCGGATTTTCACTAATCCTTCCCTTTTAACCCACATTTTATCAAATAAATTCACATTTAATTTTCCGAGGTGTTATATATGGCAGCGCGTGGCGACCAATCAGATGGCCGGCTCCAGAGGAAGCCATGGTTGCCGAACTTAAACCCATGTCCAACATCGTCATCGTCATTGGTCCGGAACTTATATCACAGTGCACAATTGGAGGTTTGAGACAATGGAGGTAATTGATCCCTTTAGTTGACATTCATAAGTCACTGATAAGCTTTTCCTTAAAACTCTGAAGTAATAGAAAAAGAAAATGATAGCAGAGCATTCAAGAAGCTCTGTACTCTTCCCCTATTAACATCTAAGTATATTTTTGCTTACCCCCACACTTCCTCTCTCCCTCTTATGCTTCTGCTCTCAAAGCTGTTGTAAAAGCTTTTCCCACCAAAGGGCAGGTGACATTCTCAGGACTTGCTTGGGGATCTAACCCCTTACGCCCCTTCCTTGAATACACCCTAATAAAGTGTGGTTTCCTATCAGTGTATAATAATATTTATGAAGAAATTTCAGGAAAAAAAAAGATATGCTTAGATTTTCATCCTTGACATACAGAAAAATACTTTCAATTTATATCTAATGTCATGGCTGTAGACTATTAAAATTGCTGGGATGATAACATTACCTGGCACATATCAATTAGTCTTTATATTCCATGCAAAAACAGGAACCTTAAACGAAGAGATGAATTTGAACCTAAGATAGAATGCTTTTGTTGGGCATGTTTATAGTCATTTTGTAGACTTTTGATTTAAGGGTTGGTAATCTTTACCAGCTTTTAGAGTTTTGTTCTGACATTCTTCTGAACCCAGGTAGAAAATGGTTGAAGATGATATTAACACATGTCTGTTACATTGAATCCTTTTTTCCTTCTCTCTTGGCAGGGAACACAATATGTTTGCACAAATTTATGGACATTTGTTTGCACAAACTGTAGTGGAATACAGTAAGTACTTGCAATCCTTTTGTTATGGTAATTTTAAAACGTATTGGCTTTGAAAATAGATTTTTTTAAGGTGCATGGAAACCTACTGTACTGCCAGTATTGCTTATTTTTATGGACTTGAGTTTTGCCATGCGCCTTTTGTTTACAGGCTTTCTATCTTTTCCTCATGAACTTCCTTCTCCATTAACAATGAAGCTTGAAATGTCTGTATACTGAATGTATTTTTCTTGCACTTTTCATGCATTGCTGTATTGTTGTATTTGACCTCATAAATTGTAAACCCTACAGAGATCTGATTTTTCTTCACCAGGGATGTCTAAACTATAATTTGTTTTAAAATATATTTTGTTGTACTGGAGATAGGGCAATAGTGTTTCCTTTCTTCTCAACTGCTCTCTTTGTTAATTCCCAGCCGGGAATTCACACATCGGGTTAAATCAATTTCAATGGCTAAATTTACTGCACAAGAAGTTAGTGCACTTCAAGAAGGAGGAAATCAAGTATGAGTGCTTGTTTCTGCAACATGTACGAACTTTGCTTAGTTTATTTTTTGGGGGTTGATGTGTCTTTGCACAATGGTGCAGGTTTCCGTAAGGGGTTCCATGCGCGCCATTCATTTTTTCTGATAATTGATTGTAATGATCTGATACAATATTTTTCCTTTTTTATATACCCATTTTTCACCCTTACCATTCAGTCATGGCCATTGATTTCATGTCATAATTTTATTTATAAATTGTTTTGAAATCAAGAAATGGATTCAACTGAAGTGTATTATTGACAGCATAATTGTGATTTGTTGGTAACAAAATTATAAAAATTATTGTAGGAATGTAAGTTATTGTAGGAATGTATCTGCTGTAATGTAACTGATGGCAGAATTTAAGTCAGAAAGTTAGGAGAATAAGGAGAGAACATGCCTCTCCAATGCATGCTTCTACAATTCTGTGTATTGTCATTAAACACACACAAACATATATATATATATATATATATATATATATATATATATATATATAAAGATGTTTTAGATTTTTTATGATTTCAGTGGAGTAGTTCTAATTTAATTTCAGTTACTGTTCTACTTTTATTTATTATGTATTGAGTTTGCTATCAACCTTCTTTCTGCAAAACAAGAAATTTGACTTCTCATCTTGATGTATTTTGATGTTTTAAAGTATCTGGTAAGGACTTTAGAAACTAAATCATCCCCAATGGTGATACACCCCTGAGGTTGTGCTTATAACCATCTTTTGGCTTTATAGATAACCAAGTCACCAGTTTCAGTATTAAATGGTTGAGCAGATAGATGATTTGCTCATCATATATCTGCAATTTTTATTTTTTTTATTTATTTTATTTTATTTTTTATTTTTTTTAATAAAAAAAGTACATGTCTTTGTGTAAAAAGGACTAAAATAAGAAGATTAAGTTGTTTGTAAGGATGTTTAGTTTCCTCATGCCAGAAATACAACAGCAAACATCATGAACCACTCCATATAAACTTCAAAGAATTTAACAAAATATAATTTAATGCTTACTTCATTTATTACGACAAACAGCTGCTCAAAGGCGTGAGTGAGGTGTAAGGCATTGTTTATCATTTGTTATATTCTCTTCCGACAAAAAATTGGCAGGACCCCTAAGTCTTTCCATTCCCATCTAATAAGTTTGAAAATTATATAATCGTAATTAACAGCACTACTGCAGCAGCACAGCAGAATTAAAAAGAACTTAATGACACCAAATGGTGAATTGCGATTGATGCTTAGAAGGAAAATGAAATTTAAAATAAAAAAGGTTTGTTTGTGTAGCACTCACGTCAGATTAATAGAAGAAGATAGATGAGAATTAGAGAGAGAAGAGAGAATTCGAAAGAGAGAGAAAGGATAGGAGAAAGCCTGAGGGTCCACTCAGTCTGTCCGTCAGTCTGAGGGTGATAGGCGGTACTCAATCTCAGCTGTGTACCAAAAGCCTCCTGCAGCGCCTCCCAGAACCGAGATGTGAACTTCGGGTCCCTATCACTGATGATACTCTCGGGCACCCCGTGAAGCCTCACAATCTCGCGGACATATAGCTTGGCCAACTGCTCTGTAGTGAAGCTCACCTTCACAAGAAGAAAATGGGCAGATTTGGTCAATCTGTCCACAATGGCCCAGATAGAGTCACAACAAGTCTGAGTTTTGGGCAGTCCCACCATTAAGTCCATGAAAATACTCTCCCACTTCCACTGTGGAATCTCAAGAGGTTGAAGTTTACCAGACGGTTTCTGGTGCTCGATCTTCACTTTCTGACATATCAAACACTTGGACACGTAGACCGCTATGTCTTTCTTCATGCCCGGCCACCAAAAATTTCTTTTTAAGTCCTGGTACATTTTTGTAGCACCAGGGTGGATAATAAACTGACCCTTATGAGCCTCTGTCATAACCTCTTATGTCAATGGCCCTCGAGGAATAACAATCCTCTTCTGGAACAGCAATAAACAATCCTCTTCTTGATAACATTCTAGAACTTGCTCTGTTTCTCTGAGATGCATGCTATGATTGAAATGATTAAGGAAAATTTTATTCTGTTAACCATGGCCAAATAACCTACATAAATAAATTTTTCCATTGTTAACCCCTTTGAGCCTGAAGCCTTTGTGTTCATACTTCCTGTTGAGTGCTTAGCCATATTCCTATTGTCTTACCTTAATTGAGATTGAATCACTGAGGTTTTTGAAATAGAACAAAGAAATTGAGGTAAGCTCCACAGAGGTCAATGTAAAAGGCGACTGAATTGTGCCCTTAAAATAAAAAGAAAAAGCAAAAGGAAAAAGGGTGAATATAAAGAAAATGTGGCTGAAGGAATTAATTCCCGAAATTATGTGGGAACATTAGTGGAGCAAAACAAATGAGTTGAAGGTGTTAAAAATGAAAAACTATCAATTTTCCAATCTCATTGTTACTTGAGCTACTATCCATAAAATCCTACCCTTTAGCCTGGCCAAATTACAACCTATGATGTCCTTTTGATCAATTGTGCATGTGTTAATGTTCCTCATCTTTAGGAACTTGAGAATATGAGCAAGTTTATGATAATGTTGTTGCTGTGATAGATTGAGTGATTGTCATTTCCCCAAACACTTGAGCATTGAGCATTACTTGATTATCTGGGTGAGGGGTGTGCAAATTAGATTCTAATCTTTTCATGAAAGGCATTGTTAAAAATTCTTCGCATTGATTCAAGCATGCTTAGTATGATGATCTGTTGGCTGTACAATGTTATGTTGGATTAATCTGTTTCCTGGATTTAGTCTTGTACATTGCTAGGGACAACAAAGTTCAAATCTGGGAATTATTTGATATGCGATCAGCATATAGGAAATTACAAGGCAAAAAGAAGAAGAAAATGACTCAATCAATGCAAGAAAGGCAGAGAAAAAGAGTAAAAACATCCAAAGTCTGAATATCAAGGAAGATACACAAAAGAAGGCAAAAACATTGCAAAAGAGACCTAGGTTCCCACGCTCAGAGCGCGGGGATGGCGCTCTGAGCGTGGGAGAAGAAAAATTGGCAGAAGATCCCGCGCTGAGAGCGCGAGATCCGCGCCATCAGCGTGGGAGAAGAAAAATTGGCAGAAACTCCCACGCTGACAGCGCGGGAGTGGCGCTGTCAGCGTGGGAAGCGCGAAAGGATGGGAATTCAAATTCACAAATTAGGTCAAAAGTCTCTTATAAAAAGAGACTCAACCTTTGAAGGAAAAGACACATCTGATATAGACCAAAAAAACCTAGAGGAGCAGATTCGACTGAAGGAGGAAGGCGTTCTTCGTGTTCGTCGTTCCGTTCTTGTACTTTTCTTTTATTTTATTTTCAGTTCATGTTGAAATCAGATCAGCGATCATGATGTTGATTGGCTAGATCTATTTCTGTAGTCAAGGGCATGATCCCTTTGTGAACAATTGTTACAAGGATTGAATCATTATATGTATTGATTTTAATATATTTCGTCTTTATCTTGCACGTATTGATATTATTTCTGTTAGATCTGATCAACCTAATAGGGAATAATATTCTGGGGATCAGGGTTCGCAATAGGGATATTGGAATACTGATCCTGAAAGGGGATAAAGATGACTCTCCATGCATGTTCTAGGGATAGACTTGTATGGATTGCAGTCGTGGGATTTATCTACATAATGCTTATTTTCAGGCGGGATTACTAAGGGATTAGGGTTCCAACTGAAGTAAAGGGTTAGATCACCAAGGGATTGGGATCTAACTAATTATTCTAAAAAGATGATAATTTGTCTGAGTTGTTAATTTCGATAAGTATTATGAATCAATCCAAAGTAAAATTGGGAACAATTGGTGAATGTACCTTGGCTACAGTCTTCTTCATCACTTCTTCTACAAAAACATTTCTTCATTTATTTTAAGTCTTTTTCAGAAAAACCTAAAAACAAGTCTTTACATTTTTAGTTACTATAGTGTGGAAACACAAATCGATTAATCTAAATTAAGAGGACTGGTTATAGTAGTAATTGTTTTCCAATCCCTGTGGAGACGATCTTATTTATCACTTTATTACTTGGAACGATCGGTGCACTTGCCGATTACGCAACAAGTTTTTGGCGCCGTTGCCGGGGATTGAGTTTTCAATATTACAAATAACCGTAGATTCTTGAGATTAGATTCCTATTCTTTATTCTTTATTCTTTTTATCTTATTCTTTACTGGCCAACCATGGAACATGACGCCCGCGAGCACGTAAAGAAGTGTGACAAATGTCAGAGGTTCGCCGACATACACAGAGCGCCGCCTGAAGAGTTAACATCAATCACCTCTCCTTGGCCCTTCTACAAATGGGGAATTGATATTCTGGGTCCTTTCCCCATGGCGGCTGGCCGAGTCCAATGGCTGATTGTTGCCATAGACTACTTCACCAAGTGGGTGGAAGCAGAACCCTTAGCCACGATCACATCCCAAAAAGCAAGAAGGTTCTTTTGGAAAAACATTGTCTACCGCTTTAGTATCCCTGGAGAAGTCCTCACTGACAGTGGCACTCAATTTACCGACGGCAAATTTCAAGAGTTAATGAGCAGTCTACAGATCCGACACCACTTCACCGCCGTCGAACACTCCCAATCCAACGGTCTCGTAGAGTCGGCCAACAAAATGCTGGGGAAAGGAATTAAGAAGAAGTTAGAAGCACACAAAGGCGCCTGGATAGAAAACCTTGACAACGTTCTATGGGGATACAGGACTACCGCCCAGTCGTCCACCGGAGAGACACCCTTCATAATGACCTATGGAACCGAAGCCATGATCCCTGTTGAAATTGGTGAACCTTCCTGGAGGCGAGAACACGTTACCGAGATCACCAACACTCAAAATTTGAAAGAAGCTCTGGACCTATTGGAAGAGCTCAGAGGACATGCTGCTCAGACCGATAGCCAGACCAAAGAAAGATCAGCCACCAACTACAACAAGAAAGTCGTTCCCCATAATTTTCAAGAAAAAGAGTTGGTACTACGAAGGGAAGACGCGGGGAATAAGAACGCCCGTGAAGGAAAACTCGCCCCTAACTGGGAAGGACCTTACCGGATAACCAACAAGCTGGGGCAAGGAGCTTACTCCCTTGAGACATTGGTTGGAAAGACGATACCAAGGGCATGGAATGCAGATAAACTCAAGAAGTATTATAGTTAAGCCATCATGTAGCACTTCGTGCACTCTTTTCCTTTCTAATGTTTTTATCCCTGTGGGTTTTTACTAGGAAAGGTTTTTAATGATGCAGAATTTAATGTTCGCAATAAATGGATCGCCAATTCGCCCAAAGCTTCGTTAAAAGATGATTAACTACAGGGATGGTTCTCACCCCCTCTTTAGTTTGACTGGGATGGTTCTCACCCCTAGCCAACACCCAACTACAGGGATGGTTCTCACCCCCTCTTTAGTTGGACTGGGATGGTTCTCACCCCTAGCCAACACCCAACTACAGGGATGGTTCTCACCCCCTCTTTAGTTGAACTGGGATAGTTCTCACCCCTAGCCAACGCCCAATTACAGGGACGGTTCTCACCCCCTCTTTAGTTAGACTGTGATGGTTCTTACCCCCAGCCAACGCCCAACTACAGGGACGGTTCTCACCCCCTCTTTAGTTGGACTGGGGAACCATGACAATCCAACGCCCAACTACAGGGACGGTTCTCACCCCCTCTTTAGTTGGACTGGGGAACCATCCCAGTCCAACGCCCAACTACAGGGACGGTTCTCACCCCCTCTTTAATTGGACTGGGACGGTTCTCACCCCCAGCCAACGCCTAACTAACGAGACGGTTATCACCACCGTCGCAGTTGGACTGGGAAGGTTGTAACCCCCAGCCAACGCCCAACTGACTTGACAAACATTCATTTGAAGGCAAAAAGGATGTAGAGAAGGAAAAAGAAAATTCATTGATATTCAAAAAGCCTGCGGCCGACATGCCGACCGCGGGCAAAAGGAGAAAAGCAAACAAAGTCTAAATCTAGGCTTCAGCTATAACCGTCTCGACATCTTCAGCCTAACCGGTCATGTTCTTCTCAACCTCTGGAGCGTTCACCACCTGGGCTTGGACACCCACCGCCTGCTCAGAAACGACCATGCTAACACCACCACCCTCACCCGCCGTATCAGGCTCAATCAACATCTTGGCGGAAGACACAGCCGACACATCACGCCCATCATTGGCCCTATGATCATCATCACTGGAAGTGCCCCCGCGCACCTTCATCGTCATCAGTTTCATACGCCTCCTCAATCACCTTGACGACGTCACCCTGAAGGCGCTCAATAATTTTTCCACCCTCCACATCATAGGCAGGATCGAAACCCGTCAGGTCAGCATCGAGATACCTGACAGCAACCTGCTGAAGGGCGTTACTAAAGGCATGATTCATCAGGTTGGCAAGAGCCTCATCCAATTTTTCCACTTGACCGATAGCCTTCTTAAGGTCCTCGTCTTTGGCGTGAAGACTCACCTGAGTAGCAAACAAGTTAGCAGACAGCTCATCCTTCTCAGCCTGGAAAACGTCCTTTTCTTTCTTGACATCCTCCAACGACTTATCAAGGGCATTCTTCTCATCCTACAGGCGCTTAACATCTTCATCTGCCCTCGTCAGCCGCTCTTACAACAACTGGATAGAAGTTTTCTTGTCAGAAATGTCTTTACCAAGATGCCCCACCTCAGCAGTAAGACCCTCTACTTGTCGCCCAAACTCGTCAAGGCGATCTTCCTGCAAGGAGCACCGCTCATCTACAGCAAGGGTGATCTCCTGCATCCCAAAGATACGACCAACGACCACTTGAGTGCAGTCCATTAATTGTTGACGGTCCAGGCGTGGTGGGGCCACCATCTTAGGACGCCCAATGTTAGGATATCCTCACAAGGTCCCTTTCTGACAGAGTAAGGGCCCTGCCAACAGGAACCGCAGCAGCAGCAGAAGGGGAACCTTGAGCCTCCGAGGCCCTATGACCCTGATCGCCCTCGGTCGAAGGGGGATCGACCGCCCGATCACTCTCGCCGGAGCTACCGCCAAAATGCCCACCCTCGAAAGGTTCAAGGCGCGAAGACTTTGAAGGACGAGTTGGTGTTAAGCTTGTAGCCGCACCACGTTTCAGAACAGACCCCCCTGAGTAGGCGATCCACATCCCAGCGTTGACTCGCTCGTCGAGGAGTTACCCGCCACGCCCGTAGGATCTCTAATTATAGGGCGATTGGCCCTCTTCTTCAACTCTCCCGCAGGAATGTCAGCAGCGGAGCGAACTTTGGCCTTTTTATTCCTGGGCGCCAATGCCTTCCCCTTGCCCGTATCCTTTAGAGCAGGGTTGGGTTGATCTTGAGGAGCATCGTCCTACTTGGCTTTCAGCCTCGCCGCCGCCTCACGGGCAAGCTTCAGGGACTCAGCCACCATACTTCCGACTGCAAACAGTTAAAGAAAAGTTAATAAAGGCTGCATAGATAAGAAGGGCGTTAGAAGCAACAAAGAAGATCATCACAAAAAAATAAACACTCAGAACGCCTTCACACCTCCATGGCACAACACTTGCTTCGTAGGCCACAAATCCAAAAAACCTTTTACTTCCACAAACCAGTCCACCACCTTGCGCTCCCCAGGAGTCAAACTCCCAAACGTAGAAGAATACCGACCAACGGGCATTCCATAATGGGCTTTAGTCCAGTACAGGGGAAATCGGCACTCTCTGCTCGCCGGATCGACGAAGAAAGGAAACTTTCCCTCGCCCAACGTGGGTTCGATCCAAAAAAAGGTGTGTTTCCAATTCTTGTACGAATTGGCATACTGAGCAAATATCGCTCCTAACGCGGTACCCGCCTTCAACGAAACCCATCCTTCTTTGAAGATACCTAGAAGTAGTAAAAGAACAACCGCACGGAAAATTCCCATCCGAAATACCGACATATACTTTCAAAGACCCGAACGAAAGCCCAGGCATTTGGGTGCAACTGAGAAGGTGCAACTTGCAAGTGGGATAACACTCCCATCTCAAACTCAGTTAGTGGAAACCTCACTTTTTGATCCGTAAAGTGAGTCTTGTAAACCATGAAACGCCACCGAGATTTCGCCGCATTACTAGGCGCATCACAAGCACGACGATCACTCGTAACTGCGAATGGCTGCCACTTCGCTTCATATGCACCGTTTTCAGTAATCATGAAGCTAGGCTCAGATTTGTAGTGGCGACACAAAGTGTCCCGGTCAGCATAACTTGATGACGAAGTAGCTATCTCCGAGTCAACCCAATCCCTCGCCTCGAGACGAGTGTTTGACTGAACAATCTCCATTAGTCAAGAAAGAATCCTACCTGAGAGTGATAAACACACAGTCAATCCTCAATAATTCACCAAAGCCAAGAGGACCAGAAAGAAAGTACAGAAAAAGAAAAAAAGAATCATAAGGCAGAACGCACTACAAACATTGGTTTCTCATAGGAACAAGAGGTTCTCCATAAAAAAGTTACATTACAAAAAAACGTACATCATAAGATTTTCTCAAAGCTTGACAAAATCAAAACGCAACTGGTCGTTGAGTCTAAAAGACCAAAACTGCATAGTATCAATGACTATGAGATTGTTACTGCGCACAAGATCCATCCATCCGTTGGTGATGTTGTAAACCACAGCTTTCTCCATTTTCCATTTCTTCAAATGCATGTTGTAATATTTAAGACTGGGATCCATTACCAACATCGTCACTCTCTCTCTCTCTCTCTCTTAGGGTTTAAGATCACTTACTCTGATCAATTAACCTTTGATTCATATGAGGAATGCATCATTTTCCTAACCCATTGCAAAATTCTTTAGAGATTAACATTTTTCACTTTTCATTTTCTTATTTTTCAAGCCACGCTAAAATGAAAAATAAAATACCACTTAATATTTAAGCCACTTAATCGGAGACGAGAGATTCGGTTTGCCCCATTTGAACAGAACAATGGCAAATAACTTTTTCTTTTCGTTTTCCCGCCTGTAACAATTGTTAACATATTATTAAGCCACGCTTAATAAAATTGCATTTTTTCTTTAACTTTAGTCATTAACTTTAGCCACTTGATTACTTAATCAATTTCATAAAATACTGCCTGTATGTAAATTGCAAGACAACTAACTGAATACCTCATAAATATATATAAAGTGAGTATCTAAAGCCACAGGACTACAACACATAGCCTGGACCAAAATCCTGATACTTTAGTACAACTTTAACTCAAAAGAAAACATAACAAGTCTATGTGACATGGACAAACCCCATGCTCACCAAATAAGGCAACAATGCCCAAAACAGTCTTAACATAACATAAAGATCAAAGCGGAAAAACATAACAACAGTCAACATCCAGCATGTCATAATAACATCAACTCAGCTCTGGCCTCCTGCCACCTGAGCCCTCAACATTACCTGAAATAAGCGTCCCCAAACGTGGGGTGAGATCTCTAAACAAGAAATCTCAGTAAGGCAAGGGGTCCTCAAGGATCTTCCACCCCAAGCTCACTTACATGTGTAATATAAGTTCAAAAACAGTATTTACAATATAAGTTCCAAAACTATGCAGTGCAACAGATATTCATGCCATGTGTGTTTATAAAATCTACTGGCCCGAGAAATGCAGGAATACGTCTATACCCACATAAGTACAAGGAACACCGCTTGCACCTCACCCACAGCCTCACCATCTTGTATGTACCACATACTCAGGCTTACCGTAAAGGTGGACATCACATGCATATCATAAAAGCACATTGCATATAATAGCTCAACAGCATTTCTAAAACATCAAAGCATGTAACGCAGCATGCATAAACCACATCCCCATGGGACATGGTGGAACCACAAAATGGCTAAACCGAGGACACGAAAGCTTACCTTGCAAGCTAGCTATCCAAGCCAAGAGTCCAACCACTCTCAAATCCAAACACAGCAGTATCACAATCTGTTATGGACCAATATTATATCATTAATTATGCATCACAAGCATATAACTTAAAGACTACGCCTTTCCTTTACGTTTTACGTCTTAAGGCTTCCAACAAGCCATAAGCCCTTAATCATGTGATTCTGACTTAATTCATTTATTACAGAAGTTCAACTTCCTTAATCTAGGGTACACAAACCTCCAATAGCTTACTGTTCACACAGCACAGCTACTGTTCTGCGAAATCCCAGAATATCCGGATATTACAAGGGGCATATCCGGATATACAATATCCGGATATCACACTGTCCATATCCGGATATACCATATCCGGATATCCAGATCCCTCATCCGAATATGAATATCCGGATACCATATCCGGATATGAATATCCGGATATCTGTTCGACAAATATCCGGATATCTCACGGCAGAATGCAGTTTCTGCATTGTCGTGAATATCCACTCCAAAGATTTAACTTTAAACACATGTACGCGTTAAAGCATGCATCTTTAATCTGTTTTAGGTTCATACTCATTATACCTTCTTGTTTACTCATTAAACATGGCCAAGACATCAACTTTAAGCATCAAAACTTAAGATCAAAGGTCACAAGGCTTACCAAAGCTCAAAACAGAGTAAAGTGTGCTCTTGGAGCTCCCCAACAGCTCCTCAACTCAGGCCATAAAATAGTGTACGAAAATGGTGCAAAGCTTGGCCCTTTCAACACAAAGGAAGCTCCTTGAAGCCTCCAATGGCATGAACAATAGCTCACAACAAGGGAGACAATAACCCAGCCCACTAAACACCCCTCAACCAGCACCTCAACTCAGAAAAAGGTTGCACTTCATTCTCACAAGACACACTCTAGTTGTTTAGGAGAAGGAATGGTGAAGAAGGTGATCACAAGCTCAAGAAAAGATGAAGGAGAAGGCAATGGAACAGTAGCTCCAATTCAGCCAACCAAGGTTCACGTAGGATAGAGGCTGCCTAGGGTTTTGTGCCCTCAAAAGATAGTATATATAGGCATTTAAGCCATAACGCGCGGTATTAGCCTTAATAGCAACGCAAAAGATCTTGATCCCAAACTTTGGGATCTAGACCTAGACATTTTTCTAAGATTTGTCATATTTTTATTTTATTTTTCGGAGCACCTTTCCGGTACGCGCTTTTCCATAGCCAGTATCAGTTCTGGCATCCGATTACATTATTTTGACTTGAAACTTGTTTTACAAGTCCTACATAATATTCTAGTAATTATCATGCATTCGTTATAATTTTCCGGGATACTTTTCCGATACGCATTTATACCGGGTAGCAGAACCGGTATCTGCGCTTTTTTTTTTCCGAAAAGCGACTTTCAGCATTTTTACTCACTCAGTATAATTATTTAAGCCCAATAATAATTATTAAGGTCAATTATGGAATCATTTCCTAATTATCATAATTAATTCACTAATTACCTTAATTAGCGGTGCGGGTTCTTACACCGCCAATGTTCGTTTGCCATCGTCAATTACGAGTTGCAAGTTAAAGAACGAGGGATTAGGGATTTAGAATTGAAAAGAAAGCCAAGTATATTTGTGTGCCGAGAAACAATATTGATTACATTACAAGGACAAAAAAAAATTACAGAAAAAGAAAGAAAGTACAGAAAAAGAAAAAAAGAATCATAAGGCAGAACACACTGCAAACATAGGTTTCTCATAGGAACAAGAGGTTCTCAATAACAAAGTTACATTACAAAAAAATGAACATCATAAGATTTTCTCAAAGCTTGACAAAAACAAAACGCAACTGGTCGTTGAGTCGAAAAGACCACAACTGCACAGTATCGTTGACTCTGAGATTGTTATTGCGCACAAGATCCATCCATCCGTTGGTGATGTTGTAAACCACAGCTTTCTCCATTTTCCATTTCTTCAAATGCATGTTGTAATATTTAAGACTGGGATCCATTACAAACACTGGCAATCCAGCAAGCCTTTGATGATTTTGTACTTGTTGACGTTCTGCCATGTGTGACTCCTCTCTTTCCGTTACAAAATTCTTTGCTTCCTTTTCCATTTTCTGAACTGGGATTGAGAAACGCCCATGTTTTGGTGACAGATCAGTCTTGAAGAGTGATTTCTGAATCACCAACTTCACTTCAGAACCTCCCATCTCTTGAATCTTCTTTTTAATTGCCGATGGCAATTCAGCATTGTCAACAATTTCACCTTGGTGTTGGTGTTGGTGAAGACGACGACGAGTAATGGGAATGGGAGATCTTTTCTTCTTTCGTCCCCACATTAATGGGGTCACAGAGAAACTTTCGAACTCCAACATCAGAGTTGAAAGTTCAACGAGGATTTCAGCAACTTCATCCTCCTTCGATCTTGTTAACGTTGTTGTCGCATGACAACTCGACGAAACATCATAAGCAGTGGTCTCTCTCTTTCTCTTTCCTTTTCCTTTTCGAATCCTCCCAATCTCTTGAATCTTCTCTTTAATTGCCGATGGAAATTCAGCCTCCTCAAAGATTTCACCTTTGAGTTTCTTTGATGATGATGATGAACCTTCTTTGAGAACAGAGTAATCTCCCAATTCTAGCAGTTGTTTTTCGTTACCAAGAAAGTCACGAAAAACTACAAGATCACACGGTTCCCTCATCTTTCTCTCCCCCAGATTTGAATTTCTTTTTTCCATCGCTAACGGCTACTTTCTTTTCTTCTCTTCTCTTTTGATTCTATGTGGTAATAGTTGTATGCTTGGCTACTCAACAGCGACCTATTTATAAGCCTTCGTTATTGAAAAAATAAAATAAATCTTTTTTTTTTGGTACAGAAATAAAATAAATCTTAATTTTAAGTTGAAGATTTAATCGATTAAATCTTTAAGGCAACAAAATTTTCCAGTTTTGACCATTTAATCGATTAAATCTTCAAGTTTATCGATTAAATAGGGGCAGATTGGTTGATAGTTTTGGATAAGGGGAAAAATGATTATTAATTAATTAATGAAGGGCAAAAGGGTCAAAAACCCCACTTATCTTGCTTGTGATATTTGTAATTCAAATCCACCTTTAACTCTTAAATATTAGGTTAATCTAGTCATTTTGATTTTGTGAATAATAAAAAAATTATCAGAGAAAGTGTAAGTAATGAAAAAAAATATTTTTTTTTGATGAAGTGAGAATGCGATTGGGCATGATATCCATAGATCTGATTACCAATTACAATTAATGTACCAATCAAAATGAATTGTGATCGGTACATTAATTGTGATTGGTAATTGATATATTGTCATTGATGATTGAAACATTAATTGTGATTGGTGTATTATTTGTGATTCGTACATTAATTAAATAACTTTTTTTCTTTTGTTTTTTTAATTTTTTTGATTATGATTGGTACATTAATTCTGATCGACAATGAGATTATGCCACATAGTGTATCAATTTCGTTGCCCTTTAACTTTTTTTAACATTTTTTAATGTGTTATTTTTTAAGCAAATTAAATATTAAATATTTATATATATCTTTTTATGCAAATTTTTAAATTTGTTTCTATTATTCTTACTTTATTTATTATATATTAAGAATTATAATTTTATTTTCCTGTCTTGTTTATTGTTTTTTATTTTTATTTTATGCTAAAGCTATTTATTTATTCTATATTAATGTATAATAATTATTCACAAAAATTCATTTAAAATTTTTACGTTATAACTAAAAACTGGACACAAATAATGAGTATTGCATTAAATAGCAAAAATAATTTCCCACTTTAATTTTGTAGCTTCCCAGCTCACTCTCTCGTTCAAGTCTTGTTCTCTTTTTTCTAATTTTTACTCCTATTCCTATTTTTTTCCCCTTCTTCCTCCCTCTCCTCCTCCTCTTCCTTCCCCTAGCTTCAAACCCTACCAAAATCTATCTTCTGAATGTTTGCCGTAGTCATAATATGGGTCAGGAATCAGGTATGGCAGCGCGTGGCGACCAATCAGATGCGCCGGCTCCAGAGGAAGCCATGGTTGCCGAACTTAAACCCATTTCCAACATCGTCATCGTCATTGGTCCGGAACTTATATCACAGTGCACAATTGGAGGTTTGAGACAATGGAGGTAATTGATCCCTTTAGTTGACATTCATAAGTCACTGATAAGCTTTTCCTTAAAACTCTGAAGTAATAGAAAAAGAAAATGATAGCAGAGCATTCAAGAAGCTCTGTACTCTTCCCCTATTAACATCTAAGTATATTTTTGCTTACCCCCACACTTCCTCTCTCCCTCTTATGCTTCTGCTCTCAAAGCTGTTGTAAAAGCTTTTCCCACC
>JAVKPL010008772.1:0-34248 GCA_032173675.1 Gastrolobium villosum | reverse complement strand
CAATGAATTGGTGAAATATGCTAATTATGGAGAGCTTTACCCACATCGGCTGAGATGACCTCCAAGTTTCAGTGGGGTCTGAATGAGAAGATGTCCCGGAAGATGTCAAACTGTGACATCCGAGAGTTTAGCCGGTTTGTGAACCAGTGCCGGAAGGTAGAAGAGGTATATGGTGTGTCCAGTACCAAGAAGCCTTCTGAGGCCCAAGCACCTACTTCCAATAAAGCAACGGGCTCTGGTTATTGGAAGAATAAAAAGATGAAAATAAGAAGCTGAGTGCGAACAACCCAGCAAATATATTCAAGAGGCCGGGGACTCAGAAGAATTTTGTTGATAGAGGACCTCCTCCTAAGTGTAAAGGATGTGGGAGGGAGAATAGAGGCCAGTGTGCCACCGGTGAAATTATATGTTATAAATGTGGAAGGCCCGGCCATTACTCGAGACAATGTCCTCAGACTGAAGTGAGGACTATGGCAGTTCAAGCTGCGGCTGTTCCTGTTTCTGTTGTTCCTCCCATGATCGAGGCACAGACGGTTGGTAGAGTATACACCATGGACCGTCAGCAATCAGAAAAGGCTCCAAATCTTGTGAAAGGTATAATTTATATTGATAATATGGATATTGAAGTTTTGTTTGACTCGGGAGCTACACACTCCTGTATGTCTGACTTTATGGCCGTTGGGCTAAACTTGCAAATGTACGACATTTCTCCTCCGATGAAAGTGGTGACTGCTACTGGAGAGAAGTGTTACACATCAGTGTTATGCAAGGATGTGGAATTTAAATATGAAGGCCGAGATTATGTGCTGGATTTTATTTGCTTGCCGATGATCAGTCTTCAAGTTATCTTGGGAATGGATTGGTTATCAAAGAACTGTGCTATGATAGACTGCTGTGGAAAAAGAATTGTGCTCTCTGATGATGATTCTACTACTAGTTCTTCCCCATATCTGTCTGTGCTGCAAGTTAGAAAGGCTTTGAGGGCCGGGGCATTGGGATATGTCTTTGTGGGGGGTTTAGTGGGTGGAAGTCATGAGGAGATTGACAATATTCCCGTGGTGAAGGAGTTCGTGGATGTGTTTCCGGATGAGATTCCGCAGCTTCCACCTCACAGAGAGATTGAGTTCACCATTGATTTGTTGCCTGGTGTGGGACCCATTTCTCTGGCTCCATATCGGATGTCACCACCGGAATTAGCCGAGTTAAAGAAGCATATTGAGGAGCTTTCGGCTAAGCAGTTTATTAGGCCTAGCGTGTCCCCGTGGGGAGCACCAGTGATATTTGTCAAGAAGAAGGACGGTAGCATGAGATTGTGCACTGATTACCGTCAGTTGAATAAGGTGACTATTAAGAACAAGTATCCTCTCCCTCGCATAGATGATTTGCTTGATCAGTTGAGGGGTGCTTGTGTATTTTCAAAGATTGACTTGAGGTCAGGTTATCATCAGATCCGAATTAAGCAGGAAGATATTCCGAAGACTGCTTTCCGATCTAGATATGGACATTATGAGTATCAAGTAATTCCATTTGGACTCACTAATGCTCCGGCGGTGTTTATGGATTATATGAATCGCATTTTCAAGCCGTTTCTGGATCAATTCGTGATTGTGTTTATTGATGATATCCTGATATATTCCAAGAGTAAGGAAGAGCATGAGGATCACTTGAGAACTGTGTTGCAAATCCTCAGAGATAAACAGTTATATGCAAAGCCTTCTAAGTGTGAATTTTGGCTTTCTCAAGTGCAATTTTTGGGTCATGTCATTTCTGCTGATGGGGTGGCGGTTGATCCTAATAAAATTGAGGCAGTTATTGATTGGGAGAGGCCCAAGACCGTGACTGAAGTAAGGAGTTTTCTGGGTTTGGCTGGTTATTACCGGAGATTTATTAAAGGATTTTCGGAAATGGTTTTGCCATTGACCCGTTTGACCCGGAAGGACACTCCATTTATTTGGACGCATGAGTGCGAAGAATGTTTTCAGAAGATAAAGGAAAAGTTGACGACTGCTCCAGTGTTAGTACTTCCTGATCCGGAAGGTGAATTTGAGTTGTACAGTGATGCTTCTAAAAAGGGATTGGGTTGTGTGCTGATGCAAGATAGGAGAGTAGTAGCGTATGCTTCGAGGCAACTGAAACCGCATGAAGAAAGCTATCCGACTCATGACTTAGAGCTTGCCGCAATCGTTTTTGGATTGAAACAGTGGAGGCACTTCTTGTATGGAATGAAGTTTGTCATATTTAGTGACCACAAGAGCCTAAAGTACTTATTCGATCAAAAAGAGTTGAATATGAGGCAACGACGGTGGACTGAATTCTTAAAGGATTACGATTTCGAACTGAAATATCATCCCGGCAAGGCTAATGTTGTAGCGGACGCATTGAGCCGAAAGTCAGTGAGCATGGCAAGCATGATGATGAGAGATTTTGATGTAATCGAGAGGTTCAGAGATATGAAATTGTCTGAAGTCTTTCCAGGCAGAATTTGTGACATCGAAATTACAAGAATTGAGAACGAAATGATGACAAAAATTAAAAATGCTCAGCTGCAAAATGAAAGTGCTAAACGACTGAAAGGTCAGAGTGGTGTATCCTGCAATGATGAGGGTATACTATTATATCAGGGTCGTATTGTTGTACCTAGACAGTTGACAGAGGAAGTGATGACAGAGGCCCATAGGGGTCAATTCACTGTCCATCCGGGAGCTACAAAGATGTATCAGGACCTAAAGATTAATTTCTGGTGGCCTGGTATGAAGAAAGATATTGCTGAATTTGTCTCCAAGTGTCTGGTATGTCAAAAGGTTAAGATTGAGCACCAAAAACCTTCTGGTATGTTGCAACCACTGGATGTTCCTGAATGGAAATGGGAGAGTATCTCCATGGATTTCGTAGTGGGGTTGCCGCGGACACAGGCTAGTTATGATTCTATTTGGGTAATTGTGGATAGATTGACAAAATCCGCACACTTTTTACCAGTTCGGGTAGATTTCTCTGCTGAGAAATTGGCCAGGCTCTATGTGAAGGAGATTGTGAGGCTTCATGGGGTGCCTGAGAATATTGTTAGTGATCGGGACCCGAAGTTCACTTCTCGCTTCTGGGGAGCATTGCAGGAGGCTCTTGGCACTCGGTTGAGACTGAGTACTGCTTATCATCCACAGACGGATGGTCAGACTGAGAGGACCATTCAGACGTTGGAGGATATGTTGAGGGCTTGCACTCTGGAGCAGGGTACGGCATGGGATCGATACCTTCCACTGGTTGAGTTTTCATATAATAATAGTTTTCATGCTAGTCTGGGTATGGCTCCCTACGAGGCCTTGTATGGTCGCAGGTGTAGGACACCTACTTGCTGGGCAGAGGTTGGAGACTCAGAGCGATTTGGATTGGATTTTGTTCAGGAGACCACTGAACAGATCAAAATGATTAGAGATCGTCTGAAAAAGGCCCAAGATCGCCAAAAGAGTTATTATGATCTCAAACATCGGCCTCTAGAGTTTGAGGAGGGAGATCATGTGTTTCTAAAGTTATCACCAGTTACAGGTGTGGGACGAGCCCTGGGAGTGAGGAAGCTGAGTCCTAGATTTATTGGACCCTATCAGATTCTACGTAGGGTAGGACCGGTTGCCTACCAGCTTGCCTTACCTCCTCAACTATCCAATATACATGATGTATTCCATGTTTCTCAGCTAAGAAAGTATGTAGCTGATCCTTCTCATGTGGTTCAACCTGATGACGTTGAAATTCGGGAAAATTTGAAGACTCCAATTGGACCACTGAAAGTACTCGAGCGGGATGAGAAGAGGCTGAGGAACAAATCTATTCCTATGGTGAAAGTCCAATGGGAAGGAAGGACACCTGAAGAGTCCACTTGGGAGCGGGAAGACGAGCTTCTCCGTCAGTATCCTGAGTTTAAGGACAGGTATGTTCTTGATTTTGCGGACAAAATCGCTAAAAGGTGGGGTGACTATAATAGCCCAAAATAATTAATTAGCAAAATACATGTGATTAGATAATTAAGCATGTATTAGTGAGTAAAAATAAGTAAATTCCCTTATAAAATTAATTGGGGTCACTTTTGAGGTAAAAAGTGTACTCTGTGAAAATTAAGGGGTATAAATGGGTGTAGACAAAAGTGCCCGAAATATAAAAATGGAAGTAGAAATATTCCTAGAAAAATATTCCAGACTGTTGGGTAAAGTTTGGTAATTTATGGAATTGAATAGATAGATGAACCGATACCCACTTAACTTATGTTAAGTGACTTGAGTACAAAAGGACCCAAAGCCCCTCCCCATTCCCATTTGTGTGCGCAGAAGGGAAAGAAAAAAGAAGAAAGAAGAAGAAAAGAGAAGAAGGAAGAAAGGGAGAGGGAGAAGAGAAAAGAAAGGGGAAAACCCTTGGGTGATCAAACCTTGATGGTTTTGAGTGATTCCAAAGCCTAAACCACTCCAAATCTTCCCCTCTTTCACAATCCTAGCTTGGATCTTGGTGGGGAGTGTTGTGGTTTGAGATATTTCCTTCCAAAGTTGCGACCCATGTGGAGAAAGTGAGAGATTTGTTAGCTTCTACCTCCATGGAAGCTTAAGGAGTAACCAATCCTTGGTTGTGCAACCATTGGTGGTAAGATTTCATCCTTTGAACTCCATTTTCATGAGAAATGTATGTTTGGGGAAGATGATGAATAGTGTTTAGGGTTTATGAAAAGTTGAGTAAATGGGCTATGTTCTAGAAAGATTGAGGCCTAGTGCATGTTGAGAAAAAAGGCTAGGAATGACATTTAATCGGTGAAAATAAGTTTATATAGTCATATGATTTTGTTTGGAAAATTACAAAATTATGCATTTGACTATGGTTTGGCTTGTTGGTGTAATCAATGGTTTGGTTTGGGTTGATTGTTGATATTGTCCATGTGATGCTTAGGATTGAGGCATTTGGACCAACCGTGAATAACCAACCGTTGGAGCAAGCTATGGAGCTCGGTTAGCTCCTTGAAGTTAATGTTGTGTTGTGAAGAACAAAGGTTTAGTTGGAAGCTTTGAGGTAAGCCTTCGGACCTTGGGTGTAATTCCCTTTATTGTTCCACCAAGCCCTGAACGGGTAATGGTGTGTTGTTGTATATAAATGCAATGAAATAGAGTAATGCTTCGTTATATGTATTTGCATGCTTTGGTGTGACATAGGATGGTGTTTCCCTATGTTGGTATGTAGCATGACGATGCGTAAATCATACTTGGTAGTTTAGCTGGCCAGTAGGACTATTTGCATCTGAGTATCCTTAGGACAGCTCGAGAGCTCGAGGGATTTCTCCTGGAGATGTTGTGTACACTTGCATGGATATGTATTTGCTGCATTATTATTGTCATTGCTATTACACTGTTATTGAACTATGGGGTGGAGAGATGCTCCAAGGACCCCTGGTTTACTGGATATATTCGTATATCTCACCCCGTGTGGTTGGGGACCCCCTTTCAGGAAAGGATGCTGCAGGAGCCTCTGATGGCAAGTGGCCATACTTGAAGTAAATGGACATAGGAAGACTTAGGGTCATTTGATTAAGCATGCTATTTTGTAATTCATATGTACAAGATTGTAAATGAAAGTCATTTGTTATATGCATGCTATGTTTAATTGGTTGGACTTAGCCTATGCTCATGCTTTTGGTATCTCTTTTGTTGATGGGAGCCAAGGAGTGATCATAGTGTTTTGTAGCTAAGTCCCATGATTTGTAATTGAAACTTGTAATCATGATGTAATTATTAGATATTTGCATATATGATGAAATGATATGCATGCTTCTCTTAGTGTATGAGTATCTAGAGAGACTAGAATTCATGTATTGAAAGGATTATATGATGTAAATTAGGTGAAAGAAGACCTTTAGGTTGGAAAACCAATCCAAAACAAAGATACCCTGTCTTGTTGTCCAATTTTCGTATCCTATACGATAGAATTGGATCCTTGTGCCTTGATGGAAGTTGTAGATATGTTTCTTAGCTTTCCATAGAGACCAAGATTGTGTAATTTGGATAAGTATAACTCAAGTTATGGTTAAAACACCACAGGTAGGTCAAACTGCCCTGTTTTGGGTGCTTGCTCCCGAATGTCCACGCTTGGAGCGTGGGATCCACGCTTGGAGCGCCCACCTTCTGACTGTCCACGCTCGAAGCGTGGGATCCACGCTTGAAGCGTGGGGGTCCTGGGAAATTCAGCATTCCATTTCGTAAAAACCTCATAACTTGGGCTACGGTGCTCCGATTTGAGCGCGGTTTGAACCCACGCGTAAGTAATGAAAAATCCTATAATATTATGGGCAAATGGAGACCGTAATAGATGAGATGAAAGTATGGTATTAAGCCTTAAGTATGTTATTCCGCAATGCATTATGGTTATGGTCACGCAATTGGGTAATTTTAATTCGGCTTGTTTTAAAAGAAAAATTTAACCGGATTTAATTGCACCAATGTGATTGTAACTGCGCTTAATATCATAAGTCAATGTTAACAAACCGGTTCTAGAACGGGGTGTTACATAATCCTACGAGATTTGACCACTTGAAAGTATGATGCTGATAGATTGATAATGTGAGAGATATTGAAATATGGGAGTAAATTCCATAAAGAGGTAGTGTTGACTAAACACAAGTGAGGTGAACTAAGGATGAGTATATTATTATGTGTAATATGTATGAGGAAAAGTGAAGGAATTGCCATGGATGACACAAGATCTATGTACCATGAAGACACTATTGCAGTTAGTGGAGGTCAACTCAGATTGGCAGGCGTATCAGTGATAAAGGAACAGGATGGTTTAGATGTACAGTCATTGTACGAAGGTAATGAGAATTGTAAAGAAACTACGATCTTACGGTATATGTATAAGTACTACTAAGAGTAGTGCGCTTATGAAAATATTGGTATTTGATACGGAGGGATAGACAGAGTAGAGGTATTTTCAAGGTAAAGGGATATTTTACAATCACCAAGGGTGGAAGTGATCAGGAAAATTGATGAGTTACTCTACAGTATTGAGCATATGTTATGTGAGCCGTGACGGGCAATGGACTAGAACGGTGGCATAAGTTGTGAGTTATTGTTGTATAACAATAAGGTGAGATGGTATGATTAGTGAATGAATGAATGTAAAGCTTAATGTGAAATCAAGTGATTAGTATACGAACCAAGTGACAATAGAGTGCGAAAGTAAGAGGTTAATGAAAGAACTGATGTGTAAAGTGTGCAGAGAGTGTGGAATATTGTGGTCAGCAAGAGAGTTAATGTGTAATTCAAGATGAAAATGATAAGATTTGTTAGTGAACTGAGGTATAAATTCAGTGCAAGGATTGAGGTGAAGTAGTTATCTTTGATTCGACGAAAATGATTGGAAGATCCCTGTGTGATGGGAAATGTGAAACTTATACTGAGAAATTGAGATGTGTACAGAACTTTGAGAAAATTTTGCAATTATAACCATGGCAAGTGATTAGTCAAAGTAAAAGAGTAAATAATCTGTGAGAAGAATAAGCAAGGAAGAGATAATGGACTACGGACTGAACGGTAACAAGACAGAAGGAACTATTACGAGTTAGAAGATGTGTACGAAATTACGAAGAGAATGTGGATTATTATAATCATGATTATGTTATAAACCAGGTCAGAGGGGTAACCGAAACGAAAGTAAACTACCAGTGAGAAGAATGACACGAGAGAGTAAGATGAATTAACTTATATGTAACAGGTGTATATTATACCACTACGACTAAGAGTATGGGGGCAGCCCATGTGGTAATACAGAACAGTTTTGATGTTATATACAGAGGTGATACAGACACCAAATGGACTGGGTTCATGTGCGATCGGGAGTGCACGGTGTACCAGTTTGCTGTTATATACAGATGTATTATGAGTATAAATTTCTCTGTGCACTGGGTGCATGTAATATGATTTGATAGTAGGGAGATCTCAGTGGGGGCCTATGTGCCAAGAGTGTATAGCTATCTCAGTGCGGGTTAAGTTCCCGGAGACTAGTAGTATTTGATATGAGTAATGAGAAACGAGGAAGTATTCCACATTGGTGTAACGGTTAGTATGGTAGAGATAATTTATGTAAATGCACAAAGAAGAAACATTTGGGGGATGCCTTAGAATAGGGACAGCTAGTAGTAAGTCATTTTTACGGCATGGATCATATGGGTGGATTCTCTGATCGATGAGTCATGGCATCTGGGGCCCTTAGGACAGCAAGAGCTCGAGGGGTTAAACCTGTGAATGTTGTTACCCACTGTATTGGGAGAGTTTTTCCATATGGTTAACGCAAGATGCGAGGCTATATATTTGTAAATGGACAATAGTATGTCGGGTTTGGATATAAGATTTGTGGCTTAGTGTGCAAGAACTTCGAAGTGTGATAGTGAAGCACTATTGTGGGTGTAAAGAAAGTTTGATGAAATAAATTTTGTCTCTAAGTGAAGTAGTAAGTTAGTTGGAACCCTCGTCTTATGACCAAAAAGGGATGATAAGTGAGTTAAAGTTGACAGAATGAGTAAGTGTCCTTCTAGGAAGGCTAGTGATGATCAAGATTTCAGGTTAAAACAGTAAAGTGTGAGCCCTAAGGAAAAGATAAATTGAAATAGAGTCAAGTCCGAACGCGTATTCATAGGTGGGAACTATAGTTGTAATTGATTACCTAAAAGTGAATAGCTTGGTTTTGCTGGTAAAGTAGATTGAGAAATGTTGTATGTAATCGCATATGCCACTTATGGTGGAAAGTGTGTGGAAAAGGCACAATGTTGATGATGTTTTGATTAAGTACTAATGAGGTATGGACTAGTGTTAGTGGTAATTTTGAATATTCTGAGAAACTGATATACCAACTGGTGGTAAATTGTAGAAGTGGTAGCAATGATGGTATGAATTTTAAGTGAATTGATAGTTGGGTGTCAAGGATTCCTAGTGAATAGGACTTGTATATGAGAGATATGGCATTTTAAATAGTCCATCAGTTAATAGTGAAGTGGGTCGGAAATTGATTTGTTCCAAAGTGTTAAGTGGAAGTGAGTAAAGCTATAAGTAATAGTGTTTTGAGTTTGACATCCAGGATTAAACGATGATGATTATGAGAAAGTAGTATAAATGAGTGGAGCATAAGGTTAAGTTGTAACATCGAAGTGGAATGAAAGTTGAAAATAGTTAGTGGGTGAAAATATTAAGCATGAGTCCTCGATATGGAGGTCATCGATGAGTGTTGTGTTTAGACTGTGAGAGGTCTGAGTATGGAATTGAGCTGGCTGAGTTGATAAAATTGAGATGGTTCAGTTGACGAAAAGAGTAACAGTGAAAGCAAATTATGAATATGATTACTAGATGGGAAGATTCAGGAGTGTGTGTGGTTAAAAGACCTTAAAAGGTTAATCGAAGAGATAAATTGTTGTGAGGGTTGCTAGTTTCGTATCACAAGGAGAAAATATAGTAGTGAGTACCTAAGAAGAGGTGAAGACACGTGACAAGGAAAAATAAGGTATATGAGTATAGAAATTAATGTGAGTCGAAATCATAAGAAACGACAAAGTGCCCTTGAAACTAGAAAGGATGTGCTTCGGTGAAAGCCAAGAAAACAATGAAATCATAAGAGTAGTAACAGTAATGGAAAGGACTAGTATGTCTGAGTACGGTTGAAACAGTGAGGACAACGAAAAGAGTTAAGTGCTAAAGAAAGTGTGAAGATACATGAAAACAGTTAGTCCATTATGGAAACAACTAGAGATTTTTGGGAACGGCATCGGGTCAGAAAGACAGATGAAGATGAAAATGAGATGAAGTGAGACAGACAAATTGTAATGTGGTCGTCTATTACCGATGAATTGGTGAAAGTGTAACCGTAAGCCGTGAAGAGCTTAAAGTATTGCGAATTGAAGGTCGTGGCGCCATAAATGACAAGTGTAAAATGAGTATATGATGAACTACAGTGAGTGAAAAAGCAATAGTGGTTTAAGGAAGCAGTGAAAGATATAATGAGTTAAGGGGTTAGATACCCGAAATTATTAAGTTTGTGAAGGACTAAGTAATCATGGATACCGCAGAGATGAGATTTTCGATTACACCCCGTGTTACGGGACCGTTAAGATGTAATTTTGCGGACAAAATTCTAAAAGGTGTGGTGATTATAACACCTCACAATTCTAAATTAAATTATTAAAGTGTTAAGTGAGAAATTAAGTGAAGGATTAGTGAAAATCCCAAAGATTAGGCCAAAATACAAAGAAAGGGCAAAACGGTAATTCGCCAACACGCAACCCTAGGAAGGTAAAAAATTGACCAGGAGATCTCAGATGATAAAAATAAGCCTGGAAATTGATTCAGAACGAAAAATTGAGTGGATAGGCAAGTTTCAGAAAAATCAGTGAATAGTGTTTTTCGCGGGTAAAAATACCGCAGTCAGATTGCACCGTAAAACGTGCCAGTGGAATTTTGAGCTCTAGGTTTCAAATATTGATTTTAAATGGTCCATAAAAATAGGAAATATGATTGCTGATAATATTTGAGGAATTTAAGTCAATTTGTGGAAGTTTGTCAACGGATCGCGCTGTACCTTAAAGCAGTGTTTTTCCGAACAACCGGAAAGCTCCAAATTTTTATCTGAAAGAGTAAAATTAAAGGATTTGTTAAGATGAAAAATTATAAGTTCTCATTAGGTTTTTAAATTGTGAATTTTAGTGATGATCGGAGGGAAATTCGGATGAGTTTTAAATCACGTGGGATCTAGTACCCACTTTAATTCAAATAAACACTTACTAGGCACTGTTCATCTTCATTTTGCACCGTGCTTCCTTCTTCCTCCCGCGCCCCAAACAGCCATGGCCACCATTTTGCGCCAATTTGCTTCTTTCTCACAAACCAACCAATTCTCAACCAAATTCAACAAAGTTTGTGTTGAATCTTGATGGAAAACACCTCCTAAACCCATTGGTAGCCTTGTTTAGCCTTGAAATTGAGTGTGTGAGGAGATCCATGCCCATTTAGGTGCGGTTTTCAAGGGATAAAAGGGTGATCATGATGCTTTCAAATGCTCCAATGGTGGAGTATGCTTAGGTCGAGCCATATACCATGCAATTGGGTAAGTTATTTCAACATTTCATTGGTTAAATTTTGAGTTGTGATAATTGCCCCTAAAGAGGGATTTTGTGATATGTGGTGTTAGAGAGCTCAAATGGAAAATGTCTATTAGATGATAATGTCTTAGAATGATGTATTAATGCTAGAAATGCAATGAAAATTTTAAGCGAAAAAAATGGATTTTTAACTTAGAAAAAAATGGATTTTTAACTTAGAAAAAAATTGATGCATGAAATGGGATTTTTGAGTTTTGTGTTAATGTGTGGTATAGTGAATTGTAGTGTGATTATATGATGTTAGGAAGTGATTATGTGAGTTGTGGGCCATAGGAATTGAGTGGAAATCCTTGGTTTGGACTAACCAAGATTAGGCCATTTATGTACAATTGAGCAAATGGATGTTTTAGAACACTTTGGTGTTGTGTTGTGTGATGGAAAAGTTATTAGATGGGTTGTATGGTGATTGCCATGTGGAAGAATCAATGTAAAAATAATAAGTGTTGAAAGTGGCAAAATGTGCCTAAAGTGTAATAATTCGCAAAACGTTGCGAAAAAGTCGTAAAACCGAAAAACGGCGATTGAACTAGCCTTTGGGCAACCTAAGTAAGTGAAATAAAATGAGAAAGAAAATTTAGAAAAATAAAACCCAAAATAACCCTATTATGGCCGAACCTTAGGGGGAGAAAAGAGAAATTTGACGTTTTCGCGTTTTGACGTACTGTGACTGAAACTGACGGCTGTGCATGGTTGTACAGGTTGTCGTACGTGGACATAGACTTGGAACAGTGGAACAGTGGATTGCCCTTGGTCCTGGATCAAGTGGATTGAGGTAAGTAATGTGGTTTACATATGGTATGTTGAAATTCATAAGTGGATTCAAAGTTCTAAGTGCGTGGAATGGTCCTCTGTGTAGGCGTTCCCTGTGAATCAAGCTGCAAGTGGAGTTCTGCGGAGCTCAGTGAAAGGAAAAAGAAAGGTAACCTCTTGGTACTGGGGCTTGTTCCCCTTTTGTGTTCCACCTTGCTAGTTAATGGCAATGGTAGGAAGTGTGTATGAGTAGTGTAGAACAGCATGAGCATGCATGTGCATTATCACAGTGGGTACTTATGTACCAGATCTCTGGCCAGTAGATATTTTTAGCCTTCGGGCAAGTGTTTCCGGACTGCCACTGGATAAGTCTCCGAGAGGGAGTTCCAGCTGACCCAGGGTCGTGGTGTGTTATCCGGATGGGAGCACACTAGGTTGTCTCGGGTGTATATGGTTGGAAGGGGTATCTTGGTGGGTTGTTCTATGAACACGCCAGGGGTAGTACCCATAGGCGTATAGCCGAGGACATGGCGTGGCATTGGTAGCTACCATCCCGCATGTCGTAGTTGTTCTGATATATTCCCCCTTTCTCTAAATCCCTTGCTTTATCCCATTTTGTAACAGTGGTGTTGTTTTATTCTATTGATATACATCGAAGTGAACCATTGGGCGGAGTTTTCTCCAGAACCTCTTGGTTACTGAGATATATCCGTATATCTCACCCCGTCTCGGGGCATTATTTCAGGATGTACCAGTGGATATGGAGCAGCGGGCAAGAAGCTCGTATGATGACGAGTGGAGCAGTGGTGTAGAGTTTAGCTATCATGTCATTTTAGTTTATGTATTTATTTGGCAAGTGAAGTGTAATATGTAAATAATTGTAGTTTAAAGTTAAAGTTGTAAATGTAAATGTAATCCAGTGTTGTAAATGTACCATGGATGTATGTAATATGATGGAAGGGCTTTATGCCTATTATAGGTTTATGATTATCCTTATTATGTTTTATGCATGAAATTGAAAGTAAACTGTTTATGTTTTAAGTGTATATTGGATTGGGTTGTAAGTGCCCCAAGGCGTTGTTGGACCTTGTGTGTGCCACCCATTGGATTTTGCTGGATTTCAGGTGTATTAGTGGTGTTAAACAGGTTATGCAAATTTGGGGATTTTAGGAAATACAAAGGAAACTCTGGCGAATTTTCTGAAGAATTGGCAGTTTTTGGGTGAACTTTGGAGGAGCGTATCTCTCTCCATAGTGGTCCGATTGGGACGTGCCATACGCCATTTTGAAGCTTAAGATGTCCCCTACGTTGTGTCAAAAGCCTAGGTTCATTGGTGGTGTGCGCAGCCCATGGGGGCTATCGTAACATACTATCCTGTTCTGTCCTGTTTTGGTTGGTAGATTTGAGGTAGTTTTGAGAAATTAATTCCCGCTTCGTTACTTGGTCAAATTAAGCGTACGATATGTCAAAGTTTGAGAGCCATTGGTTGGGCGGTTAGGTACAATTTATTCCATGAAGATTGTAGGTTTTAGGCTGTTTTGGAGTTGGTAGGCAATGTTGTTTGTCCATCTTCAAACGACGATAACCGGAGCTCAAGAGCTCGGAATTGAGTGTGTGATAGCTTGATAGAAAGGTAAGTGAATAAGGAAAAAAGATAACCTGGAGTTTAAGTTTGGATTTTTATTTTGTATTCGTAGAAAAACAGATTGGCAAATCCTGTTAAGTGGTAAAAACGTAAAAAGTGAGGAATTGGCTAAGTGGGTTTATAGGAACCCCTTAGTATCTTGTATGTGATAAAATAAAGTGTATAAATAGTTAAGAAAGTCTTCCGCTAGTGTTTCAGTTACGGTCACAGCTTTTTATTATTACGCTTTTTATACTTTTACTGTTCGCGTAATAATCGGAAAAAGTTTATTCTCATTTTTATAAATGAACTGCTGTGATTGTAACTGCGCTTAATATCATAATTAATGTTAACAATAACGGTACGTAACGGGCTATTACACAATTCGCAGAATCATTCAGTTTACTAACATCTCAAACCTTTCTTTTAACTCAACTCATTCAAACTCATTAATTTACTCTCACATCTTACCATGTTATAGTCCTTTACATTAGCTACGCGTGGTTTCAAACCGCGCACCCTTTGGAGTTCTACACACTAAGTTAAGTCCTTTTCTTTTAGTGTAGATAAACATGAATTTTCAAAATTTACACTATGGTAATCGATTACCACCAGTTACAAAAATGAGGCAGTAGCCAATTTTCAATCCCCTGTTCTCTGGTAATCGATTACCAAGCTTGGGTAATCGATTACTCCACTAGGTAATCGATTACCAAGCCTCTGGTAATCGATTACCAGGCAGACAGTAGCAATAATTTCGTCCCCTGTTGCATGGTAATCGATTACCATGCTTGGGTGATCGATTACTATGCAGTAAAAATGACAGATGACAGCTTTTTAAGTCCAAAAAGAGTTGTGTAATCCATCCCTAACCCCTTAATACTCCACACAACCCTTACGCATACCCTAATGTAGGCTCTAGGCCCTTCCATCATGCATTTTCATTCAAGAATGCATCAATTACAAAGTACTTAAGTTAATGGTCATTTAACAACAAGAATGAGCCATTTACAACATAATGTATCAAGGCCTCAAATACAAGAAATGTGGCAATGGACAAGTCCCATGCTCACTCAAAATATACAGTTTATCCAAGGCATGAATATACAGTAATAAACAAGACTTAGAACATAATCATGAATACTACAAAAGCATGGAAATCACATCATGCAATATGTTCATGACCTAAGTCTCAAAATACTAAATGACATGCTATGTGCACTCCATAGTCTCCTCCAAAATATCATGCAAGCTCACTGCACCACATGCAATCCGCTGTCCACTAAGCGGGCTTCTTGGCCGAAGCTCCTCCTGGCTCATAATGTCCTGATATGTGGTCCCCCAAACACGGGGTGAGATATACAAATATATCTCAGTAAACCAAGGGTACTAGAGGCTTTCTCCACCCCATGGCTCACTCAATGTGCAAATATAACATTATATAATATACATGACATACAATATTACCAACAACTGGAGACAAACCGAGAACATCCACAACTGGATTTACGTTCAAGGACTCCATCATATAACTCCCGAGACCTTCCTGGCGCCTCTCCCACGGTTGAGAAGACTCCATGGCAAAACCCAACTGGAACTCCTCATGAGCCCTATCCAGCGGAAGTCCCACGTTTGGATCATCCTGGTGTCGCTCCCAGAGTCGACCCCACGGCAAAACCCAACTGGAATTCCCAGCGGAATTATCCAGCGGATGTTCAAACCAACACACGTCAACTGGCCAGTGACCAAACAATTTTCACATATACAAGCAATATGGCATGAAAGCACATAATCACACAATGCTATAACCACAACCTTCCACTAGGTGTGGTGGAGCTCACAAGGGATAAAACCCCAGTTCCAAGGGTTTACCTCAACACTAAAAGTTCCCTTCCACACGTACGCTCCAAATCAATCCTCCACAATCACGTCCGTGTGAGGCGCCCTACAATGATCAACATCATGATCAACAATTTTCCAAATTACACAAAACCTCAAATTTCATGAAATTTCCCAAATTTTTCCTAAGTTAAAAATCTCACTTTTTCACCAAAATTTATCATAGCATTTCTATCTCACAAGCATCATTCTAAGGCATTTTCATCTAATAGCATTTTTCCAATTGGGCTCTCTATCATCACACATCGAAGATTGAAGACTTAGTGCATAAATTTCTAGATCTACAAAATCAATCATAAAGATACCACAAATATACTCACAGTCTATGGTAGACACACCACCAAGGCCTCACTAAGCAAAGGAAGATCAAAAACCTTCAAAAACACCAAGAAACCTCCAATGTTCGGATCTGTGTTTGTCCAAAAACGCAGCAAGGAGACGATTTCAAGGCTTGGGAGTATCACCAATGGCTTTAGAAGGTGGTTTACAATAAATTTCAACACCAAAACCAAGAGATTTGGTGGAGAATAGCATCAAAAGTAGAGAAGGGAGGAAATGGGTCTTTGTTCATGAAAATGGGAAGAAAGCTACGGGTGGGAAGAAAGAAAAGAGAAGGAAGGCGTGGGGGAAAGTGTGGGGGCCAAGTGGGTTTTGGTCCCGCGGGTCCCACACGCGATTTAACTTTAATCCCGACAATAATTCTGATCATAAATTCTTAATCTACATATTTTTCTGGTCCATGACATATTTTTATTTCCTAAAAATATCGATAAAAATTTCACAGTTATCGGTACACTCATACAACAGTATTTTACACTTAAAAAGTCACTATTCATCAATTTTTCACAAATTTTCCTACTCACTCAATTTTCCGCCCTGAGTCCCTTTCCAGCATTATTTTTGTCATATGAAATCTCTAACTCAATTTTCATGTCTCAGAATACATGGCTGGTCAATTACCATTTTGCCCTTTTTGCCCATTTTGGCCATAATTCTCGGATTTTCACTAATCCATCAATTTTATTTTCACATTATAATTCAAAATACACATTTAACTTTATAAGGTGTTATATTCTCCCCTCCTTTTAGAAATTTTGTCTGCAAAATTAAATCATACCTGCTCGCTAACTCAGGATACAGCCGGAGAATCTCGTCCTCCCGCTCCCAAGTAGCCTCCTCAGGTGTGCGGCCTTCCCATTGAATCTTCAGCATGGGAAAAATTTTACTTCTCAGCCTCTTTTCACTGCGGTCCAATATTGTAATAGGACCGATGAGAGTCTTCAAGTTCTCCCTGATTTCAATATTATCTGGTATCACCACATGTGATTCATCCGGAACATAACGTCGCAACTGCGACGCATGAAAAACATCATGTAAATTGGACAACTGAGGGGGTAAGGCAAGCTGATAGGCCACCAATCCTACTCTTCTCATAATTTGATATGGCCCAATGAACCGTGGACTCAGCTTCCTCACACCCAACGCACGGCCAACACCTGTGACCGGAGATAATCATACAAAAACATGGTCACCTTCCTCAAATTCTAGTGGTCTATGCTTATTGTCATAGTAGCTTTTCTGCCGATTCTGTGCCTGTTTCAGTTTTTCTCTGATCATTTCTATTTGCACTGTTGTTTCCTGCACAAAATCCGGACCAAATCTTTCTTTATCGCCTACCTCAGTCCAACAAGTGGGTGTACGACACCTCCTCCCATACAATACCTCATATGGTGCCATACCCAGACTGGAGTGAAAACTGTTATTATAAGAAAACTCCACCAATGGCAAGTACCTATCCCAAGCAGTACCCTGTTCCAATGTGCAAGCTCTCAGCATATCCTCAAGTGTCTGTATGGTCCTCTCAGTCTGACCATCAGTCTGCGGGTGATACGCAGTGCTCAGTCGAAGCTGAGTGCCAAAAGCCTGCTGCAAAGCTCCCCAAAAACGTGAAGTAAATTTTGGGTCCCGATCACTGACAATGCTAATCGGTATCCCATGGAGTCTAACAATCTCCTTTACATACAACGTAGCCAACTTCTCTGTGGTAAAATCCACTCGTACTGGTAGAAAATGTGCCGACTTTGTAAGTCGGTCCACAGTAACCCAAATCGAATCGTAACCAGCCTGAGTTCGAGGCAATCCCACAACAAAATCCATCGAAATACTCTCCCATTTCCATTCTGATATATCCAACGGCTGGAGTAGTCCAGCAGGTTTTTGATGCTCTATCTTTACTTTCTGGCAAACCAAACACTTAGATACGTACTCAGCAACATCCCTTTTCATCCCAGGCCACCAGAACTTAACTTTCAAATCTTGGTACATTTTTGTGGCACCAGGGTGTATAGCATATTGACCCTTATGGGCCTCCGTCATAACTTCCTCTGCAAGTTCCTTGGGCACAACGATCCTGCCCTGATATAACAATAATCCTTGTTCATTAACAGATATGCCACTCTGGCCTTTCAAATATTTGATACTTTCATTCCGAATTTGAGTCTCTTTAATCTTCTCGTGCAGCTCGTTCTCAATCCGAGTCAACTCCATATCACAAATTCTCCCTGCAAAAAAATCCGTTATTTTCATGTCTCGAAATTGCTCAATTACTTCATTATCCCACATCATCATCTGAGATAAATTGACAGACTTCCTACTCAACGCATCTGCCACAACATTAGCCTTTCCCGGGTGATATTTCAGCTCAAAGTCATAATCTTTCAAGAATTCAACCCATCTACGCTGCCTCATATTCAGCTCCTTCTGATCAAACAAATATTTCAAGCTTTTATGATCACTGAACACAGCAAATTTCATCCCATACAGAAAGTGCCTCCAGATTTTTAAGGCAAACACAATAGCAGCCAGTTCCAAGTCGTGCGTCGGATAATTCTCTTCATGCGGCTTTAACTGTCTGGACGCATAAGCAATCACTTTTCCTTCCTGCATCAGTACGCTCCCTAAACCTTTCTTCGAAGCATCACAATATAAAACAAACTCACCCTCCGGATCAGGAAGAGTTAACACCGGAGCAGTAGTCAACTTCTCTTTGAGTAATAGAAAACAATCCTCACATTCCTGGGTCCACACAAAAGGAGTATCCTTTCGTGTCAATCGGGTCAACGGTAGAACCATTGCAGAAAATCCCTGTATAAACCGGCGATAATAACCAGCAAGCCCCAGAAAACTCCTAATCTCAGTCACGGTCTTAGGTCGTTCCCAGTCGCTTACCGCTTCAATCTTGCTTGGATCCACTGCAACACCACTTGCAGAAATAACATGACCCAAAAATTGCACCTCAGATAACCAGAATTCACACTTAGACGGTTTAGCATATAGTTTCTTATCCTTCAGTACCTGCAACACAGTCCTCAAATGGTCGATGTGCTCCTCCTTACTCTTAGAATAGATCAAGATGTCATCAATAAATACAATTACAAACTGGTCCAAATACGGTTTAAAGATGCGATTCATATAATCCATGAACACCGTAGGGGCATTAGTAAGCCCAAAAGGAATCACTTGATATTCAAAATGTCCATATCTGGATCGGAAAGCTGTTTTAGGTACATCCTCCGGTTTAATCCGAATCTAGTGATATCCGGACCGGAGATCAATCTTCGAAAACACACAGGCATCCCTCAACTGATCTAATAAATCATCAATGCGCGGCAACGGGTACCGGTTCTTAATAGTCACTTTATTCAACTGTCGGTAGTCAGTGCACAATCTCATGCTACCATCCTTTTTCTTCACAAATATCACCGGTGCTCCCCACGGAGACACACTCGGCCTAATAAAATTCTTTGCAGACAGTTCTTCAATGTGTTGTTTCAACTCGGCCAACTCAAGTGGCGACATCCGGTATGGAGCCAAGGAGATCGGCCCCACACCAGGCAATAGGTCAATCGAGAATTCAATCTCTCTCTTAGGCGGAAATTCCGGTATCTCATCAGGGAATACATCCTCAAACTCATTAACAACCGGAATAGAAGAAATCTCCTCCTTTTTGTCACCCACCAATCCGCCCAAAAGGACATAACCCAGATCCCCAGCCTTCAAGGCTTTCACAGTTTGACTGACAGACAAATACAAAGACGGACAAACAGACGGCCTCTCGTGAGATAGCAACAACCTCTTTCCGCAGCAATCAATCATTGCGCAGTTCCGAGACAACCAATCCATCCCCAATATCAAATTGACAGATGCCAGGGGTAAGATAATTAAATCAATAGTGTAACCCCTGCCTAAATAGGTGAACTTCACATCTTCACAAATCCAAGACGATTCACTAACCTCACCTGTAGCGGTAGTAATACGCATCGGAGGAACCATTCGTGTTGTTCTTAAGTCCAATGCTTTAGCCACATAGTCCGCCACAAAAGAATGCGTTGCTCCCGAATCAAATAACACAGATAAATTGACATTAGAGAGAAAAATTATACCTTTTACCAAATTCGGAGCCTTTTCAGTATGTTGAGCATTTGTAGTATATACCCGCCCAATAGTAGGAATAGCAGCAGTAGGAGTAGCAGTAGTAGTCGCGGTCGGCAAGGCCTGCAGATTCGCAGCCTGCCCCGAAGAAGATGGACAATTCCTAGCAAAGTGGCCATTCTGACCACATTTAAAACAGGCCAACGGACCAGCACCACATACACCTCTGTGGTATTTCTTGCACTTCCCACATTGTGGGGTAAAATATCTGTCCGCAACACCACCACCACCAGGGGTTCCACCCCTCTTGAACTGACCAGGAGGCTGCCTTACATGCAACCCCCTGCCCCTATTATTATTGTTGAAGCCTCCTCTATTAGTATTGCCTGAAGGACCAGGTGTCCTCTTAATATCTTGTTCTTTTGTCGTATCAGATTTCAGATATCTTCCATACACAGTCTCGTTTTACATTGGGTCACCAAATCAGCAAAGTCTCTCACCGCAGTATTTGACATTCTTTTTGCAATCTTTTCATTCAGCCCTCTTTGGAATTTAGCTGACAAGAACTCAGGAGTGGGTAGAGTACCTCCATAATTTGCAAACTTTACCAGTTCATTGAATTTTGCCACATAGGCATCCACAGTCATGACTCCCTGCACAAGACTATCAAACTCACCTTGCTTTGCCTCCCGGACATCGCGGGGAAAATATTCTTCATGAAACAAACCTTCAAACATAGTCCAGGAAATTTCCTCACCCTGAATAGCATAAGGAGAAGACACATTGTCCCACCACTCCTGGGCGTCACCCTCCAGCATATAAACATAATACAACAACTTCTGTGGATCTTGGCATCTCATCACTTGGAAGATCTTATCCATTCCCCTCAACCAAGTAGTAACCTCCTTTGGGTCCCTTGACCCCAGAAATGCGGGTGGCTTATGTTTCCTAAAGGATAAGAGCCTACGCTCATCATCAGCATTATCAAATACCTGCCCCGCAACCCCAGTGGATTGAGCAACAGATGAAGGATCAGGAACATAGCTAGGGTCAGTGGTATGATGACCAGCCTCACCAGTGTGGTGACTAGCCCCACTCTCCCCTTGTTGAGGAGTAACAGATGGCGTCGGTGTAGGAGTCACCGTGGCCGTATGTGGAGGTGAATCATCCCTCCGAGGGTTTCTATCAACCCTCATTTCAGCCATAAAGGCCTGCATCATATCCTGATTAGTCTTCATCAGGTTTTCAGTCATATTTCTATTTGCAGCCGTCTCCGCCTGCAGAGCATTCAGGACTGCAGTGACCGGATCCGGTGGCAAAGGACCTGCACCACGTGCCCCACGGCGACCACGCGCCCTACTCATGATATCTGTACATGTAACACAAAGGAATGAGTTGATCAGACCCACACTGAGGAATCACATATACATTAATCATAAATAGTTCACAGATAGCTATGGAACACAAGATACAAACATACAATCAGAGTTTCCCTCACAAAACTGCTCTGATACCATAAAATGTAACAGCCCGTTACGTACCGGTATTGTTAACATTGATTATAATATTAAGCGCAGTTACAATCACAGTAATTGGGTTAATTAAATTACGGGTAACTTTTTTTTCTTTTAATACGTTCCTTTTCGTAAACAATAACTTTTTCCGTAATCAATTAAACAACACTATAATTGTAAATGCAATTCGCGGAATCATTCAGTTTACTAACATCTCAAACCTTTCTTTTAACTCAACTCATTCAAACTCATTAAGTTACTCTCACATCTTACCATGTTATATTCCTTGACATTAGCTACGCGTGGTTTCAAACCGTGCACCATTTGGAGTTCTACACACTAAGTTAAGTCCCTTTCTTTTAGACTAGAAAAACATGAATTTTCAAAATTTACACTATGGTAATCGATTACCAGGGGGTGGTAATCGATTACCACCAGTTACCAAAATGAGGCAGTAGCCAATTTTCAATCCCCTGTTATCTGGTAATCGATTCCCAAGCTTGGGTAATCGATTACACCACTAGGTAATCGATTACCAAGCCTCTGGTAATCGATTACCAGGCAGACAGTAGCAATAATTTCGTCCCCTGTTGCATGGTAATCGATTACCATGCTTGGGTAATCGATTACTATGCAGTAAAAATGACAGATGACAGCTTTTTAAGTCCAAAAAGAGTTGTGTAATCCATCCCTAACACCTTAATACTCCACACAACCCGTACACATACCCTAATGTAGGCTCTAGGCCCTTCCATCATGCATTTTCATTCAAGAATGCATCAATTACAAAGTACTTAAGTTAATGGCCATTTAACAACAAGAATGAGCCATTTACAACATAATGTATCAAGGCCTCAAATACAAGAAATGTGGCAATGGACAAGTCCCATGCTCACTCAAAATATACAGTTTATCCAAGGCATGAATATACAGTAATAAACAAGACTTAGAACATAATCATGAACACTACAAAAGCATGAAATCACATCATGCAATATGTTCATGACCTAAGTCTCAAAATACTAAATGACATGCTATGTGCACTCCATAGTCTCCTCCAAAATATCATGCAAGCTCACTGCACCACATGCAATCCGCTGTCCACTAAGCGGGCTTCTTGCCCGAAGCTCCTCCTGGCTCATAATGTCCTGAAATGTGGTCCCCCAAACACGGGGTGAGATATACAAATATATCTCAGTAAACCAAGGGTACTAGAGGCTTTCTCCACCCCATGGCTCACTCAATGTGCAAATATAACATTATATAATATGCATGACATACAATATTACCAACAACTGGAGACAAACCGAGAACATCCACAACTGGATTTACGTTCAATGACTCCATCATATAACTCCCGAGACCTTCCTGGCGCCTCTCCCACGGTTGAGAAGACTCCATGGCAAGACCCAACTGCAACTCCTCATGAGCCCTATCCAGCGGAAGTCCCACGTTTGGATCATCCTGGTGTCGCTCCCAGAGTCGACCCCACGGCAAAACCCAACTGGAATTCCCAGCGGATGTCCAAACCAACACACGTCAACTGGCCAGTGACCAAACAATTTTCACATATACAAGCAATATGGCATGAAAGCACATAATCACACAATGCTATAACCACAACCTTCCACTAGGTGTGGTGGAGCACACAAGGGATTAAACCCCAGTTCCAAGGGTTTACCTCAACACTAAAAGTTCCCTTCCACACGTACGCTCCAAATCAATCCTCCACAATCACGTCCGTGTGAGGCACCCTATAATGATCAACATCATGATCAACAATTTTCCAAATTACACAAAACCTCAAATTTCATGAAATTTCCCAAATTTTTCCTAAGTTAAAAATCTCACTTTTTCACCACAATTTATCATAGCATTTCTAGCTCACAAGCATCATTCTAAGGCATTTTCATCTGATAGCATTTTTCCAATTGGGCTCTCTATCATCACACATCGAAGATTAAAGACTTAGTGCATAAATTTCTAGATCTACAAAATCAATCATAAAGATACCACAAATATACTCACAATCTATGGTAGACACACCACCAAGGCCTCACTAAGCAAAGGAAGATCAAAAACCTTCAAAAACACCAAGAAACCTCCAATGTTCGGATCTGTGTTTGTCCAAAAACGCAGCAAGGAGACGATTTCAAGGCTTGGGAGTATCACCAATGGCTTTAGAAGGTGGTTTACAATAAATTTCAACACCAAAACCAAGAGATTTGGTGGAGAATAGCTTCAAAAGTGGAGAAGGGAGGAAATGGGTCTTTGTTCATGAAAATGGGAAGAAAGCTACGGGTGGGAAGAAAGAAAAGAGAAGGAAGGCGTGGGGGAAAGTGTGGGGGCCAAGTGGGTTTTGGTCCCGCGGGTCCCACACACGATTTAACTTTAATCCCGACAATAATTCTGATCATAAATTCTTAATCTACATATTTTTCTGGTCCATGACATATTTTTATTTCCTAAAAATATCGATAAAGATTTCACACTTATCGGTACACTCATACAGCAGTATTTTACACTTAAAAAGTCTCTATTCATCAATTTTTCACAAATTTGCCTACTCACTCAATTTTCCGCCCTGAGTCCCTTTCCAGCATTATTTTTGTCATATGAAATCTCTAACTCAATTTTCATGCCTCAGAACACACGGCTGGTCAATTACCATTTTGCCCTTTTTGCCCATTTTGGCCATAATTCTCGGATTTTCACTAATCCATCAATTTTATTTTCACATTATAATTCAAAATACACATTTAACTTTATGAGGTGTTATATAATCGATTACTCCACTAGGTAATCGATTACCAAGGCTCTGGTAATCGATTACCAGGCAGACAGAAGCAAGAATTTCGTCCCCTGTTGCATGGTAATCGATTACCATGCTTGGGTAATCGATTACTATGCACCAAAAATGACAAATGACAGCTTTTTAAGTCCAAAAAGAGTTGTGTAATCCATTCCTAACACCTTAATACTCCACACAAACCATACACATACCCTAATGTAGGCTCTAGGCCCTTCCATCATGCATTTTCATTCAAGAATGCATCAATTACAAAGTCCTTAAGTTAATGGCCATTTTACAACAAGAATGAACCATTTACAACATAATGTGCCAAGGCTTCAAATACAATCAATTGTGCAATGGACAAGTCCCATGCTCACTCAAAATATACAATTCATCCAACGCATGAATAATAAGCAATAACTAAGACTTAGAACATAATCATGAACACTACAAAAGCATGGAAATCACATCATGCAATATGTTCATGACCTAAGTCTCAAAATACTAAATGACATGCTATGTGCACTCCATAGACTCCTCCAAAATGTCATGCTAGCACCATGCACCGCATGCAATCCGCTATCCACTAAGCGGGCTTCTTGCCCGAAGCTCCTCCCGGCTCATAATGCCCTGAAATGTGGTCCCCCAAACACGGGGTGAGATATACAAATATATCTCAGTAAACCAAGGGTACTAGAGGCTTTCTCCACCCCATGGCTCACTCAATGTGCAAATATAACATTATATAATATGCATGACATACAATATTACCAACAACTGGAGACAAACCGAGAACATCCACAATTGGATTTACGTTCAAGGACTCCATCATATAACTCCCGAGACCTTCCTGGTGCCTCTCCCATGGTTGAGACGACTCCATGGCAAAACCCAACTGGAACTCCTCATGAGCCCTATCCAGCGGAAGTCCCATGTTTGGATCATCCTGGTGTCGCTCCCAGAGTCGACCCCACGGCAAAACCCAACTGGAATTCCCAGCGGAATTATCCAGCGGATGTCCAAACCAACACACGTCAACTAGCCAGTGACCAAACAATTTCACACATAACAAGCAATATGCCATGAAAGCACATAATCACACAATGCTATAAACACAAAATCCAACCACAACCTTCCACTAGGTGTGGTGCAGCACACAAGGGATTAAACCCCAGTTCCAAGGGTTTACCTCAACACTAACAGTTCCGTTCCTCACGTACACTTCCAATCAACCTTCCACAATTACGTCCGTGTGAGGCACCCTACAATGGTCAACATCATGATCAACAATTTCCCACATTAAACATAACCTCAATTTCATGAAATTTCCCAAATTTTTCCTAAGTTAAAAATCTCACTTTTCACCTAAATTTTTCATGGCATTTCTAGCTCACAAGCATCATTCTAAGGCATTTTCATCTAATAGCATTTTTCCATTTGGGCTCTCTATCATCACACATCTAAGATTAAAGACTTAGTGCATATATTTCTAGATCTACAAAATCAACCGTAAAAACACTACAAATATACTCACAATCTACGGTAGACACCCCACCAAGGCTCCACCAAGCAAAGGAAAACCCAAAAACTTCAAAAGCACCAAGAAACCTCAATGTTCGGATCTGACCCTGCTCCAAAACGCACCAAAGAGATGATTTCAAGGCTTGGGAGTATCACCAATGGCTTTAGAAGGTTGTTTACAATAAATTTCAACACCAAAACCAAGTGATTTGGTGGAGAAAAGCTTCAAAAGTGGAGATGAGAGGAAATGGGTCTTTGTTCTTCAAAACTTATGTTCTCAGAGTCTGCAAGAAGACAAACAAAATGTACCTCACTTGTTGACTCATATATGTCTTGTATGCTTCGCATCCTGGGTTGTCGTACCTCATCTTCATCATCAGAAGCTTCAGGACTTGCCAGGTTGATAATTTGTGTTGAGATTCCGTCTTCAAAGTTTACCTCAGAAGAATTGTTCCAGTCCCACTCATTTGCTTCATTGAGCTTTACATCTCTGCTTACTATGACTTTCTTGTTGACGGGGTCAAACAGCTTATACCCCTTTGTTTTTTCATCATATCCAATAAAAACATATTTCTTGCTTTTATCCTCGAGTTTGGTTCTGAGCTGGTCCGGTATGTGTGCATAGGCTATACTGCCAAAAACTCTGAGATGAGCCACTGAAGGCTTTTGACCGCTCCATGCTTCCTGTGGAGTTTTATCATCCAAGTTCGAATGTGGACATCGGTTCTGCACATACACAACACACTGCACAGCTTCCGCCCAAAACTCCTTCGGCATCCTTTTGTTCTTCAGCATTGACCGAACCATGTCAAGAATAGTCCGGTTCTTCCTTTCAGCCACGCCATTCTGTTGTGGTGAGTATGGTGCTGTTAGAAACCTCCTTATCCCCTGTTCCTCACAGAAAGACATAAACGCTGTTGAGGTATATTCCCCACCTCTGTCAGATCGCACCGATTTGATATAGCTTCCTGTTGCCTTCTCAATCATCACCTTGAACCTTTTGAACATATCAAACACCTCGGACTTCTCCTTCAGAAAGTAAACCCAAGTTTTCCGTGAGAAATCATCAATAAAGGAAATAAAATACTTCTTACCGCTGAAGGAACCCGGATTGATGGGTCCACACAAGTCGGTATGTATTAGTTCCAGAGGTTGCTTAGCCCGGAATCTTGCCATCTTCTGAAACGTGGTCCTGGCATGCTTGCCAAGTACACAACTCTCACAAAACTTTCCTTCAAAGTTGATGCCAGGTAACCCTTCCACCATCTTCTTCTTTGCCAACTCGGTTAGACCACCATAATGTAGGTGACCAAACCGGAGATGCCAAAGTGACGCCTTATCTTCCACCTCGGCTTGTAAACATTCAACCTGTATACATTTCAGATTTAGTTTATACATACGATTCTTACCCATTTGAACCCGAACTATCAGCCGACCTTGCTCATCTTTCAAATACAATACCCGGTCTTTCATAATAACCGAGTAACCTTTCTCCATCAGTTGACCCATGCTTAAAATATTGCTTTTTAGGTCGGGTACATAGTACACATCTCGAATTGAGCCAATTAACCCGTCCTTTTGTAGGAAACAGATCGTACCTCGGCCTTTTACCTCAACCTTTGAGGCATCCCCGAACGAAACATGTCCGGTTTCCACCTTTCTCATCTCCTTGAAGAAGTCCTTATGTCCGCACATGTGGTTGCTCGCACCCGTGTCAAGATACCACTCCATGTCATCGTCTGGACTTCCTTTACTGTGTGTCATTAACAAGACACCATCCTTCATCTCGCCTTCTGTGGCTAGGTTGGACGTCTCCTCCACCTTTTTCTCCTCTCTGCATTCTCTTGCGAAATGTCCGACTTTGCCACAGTTGTAACACTTGTCCGAGTTACAATCTTTTGCATAGTGACCAAACTTTCCACATTTGTAACACTCGATGTTTGAATAATGTGACCGACCTCCTCGTCGACCTCGTCCTCTTCCTCTCCAGTTTTGTTGATTTGACTGTCCTACCTCATCACTATACACTTCTTGACTTCGGCCTCGACCTCCACCACCACGGCTAGTACCTCGTCCACCGCGGCCACGTCCTCTACCTCGAAAATTTTGAGAATAGAGCATCTTCTCATCTTTAATTGTTGCTTTGGTCTGAAGTGCCTGCTCAAGAGTTTCCTCCTTCTTCTTCTTTCTTTGTTCATGCGCTTCAAGGGAACCCGCCAACTCGTCAATGGTGAGTGTAGACAGGTCCTTGGACTCTTCTATGGCACAAACCACGTTTTCGAACTGGTCTGTCAAAGATCTCAAGATTTTCTCCACCACTCTGGTGTCAGGTATATCTTCTCCATTCCGTTTTAACTGGTTCACAATTCCTTGAACCCGGGCAACGAACCCGGATACTCCTTCCGTGTCCTTCATCTTCATTCCCTCCAACTCAGCACGAAGGGTTTGAAGCCGGACTTGTTTAACCCGGTTAGCTCCTCTATAGACATTTGCTAAGATGTCCCAGGCTGCCTTTGAGGTCTCACAATTTGCTATCTTCTCGAACCCGGATTCGTCTACAGCTCGGAAGAGCATGAATAACGCCAGCTTGTCTTTTGCACGCGTCTCTTTCAACGCTTTGGTTTGAGCCGCCGAATGGCCTCCAGTGTCCTGTGGTTCTACAAAACCTGCTTGAACATTCTCCCAAGCGTCCTGGGATCCGAGAAGAGCCTTCATCTGGATGCTCCAATTCTCGTAGTTCTCCTTCGTCAACTTAGGTAGTGCCATATCACTCCCCCTCTCCATAGCTTTGATACCAATTTGTGGTATCACTATAATGTAGAACTTAAAATAAAAACAACTATTTTCTTGTGGAGAAGACAAAACTTATATTTCTCTTTTTCTTGTGATATGTTGCTTACAATATGGATTAGTTTATATAGGCACTAAATTGTCTTTCCATGAACCAAACATTAAATTAGCCATAAACCACAAAACTAAACTTCCAACTCTTGGCCTCTCTAACTCTTGGCCTTTCACTTTCTCACAACTCTTGGCCTTTCACTTTTTCACAACTCTTGGCCTTTCACTTTCTTACAACTCTTGGCCTTTCACCTTCTTACAACTTTTGGCCTTTCACTTACCTAAACACATGACTGCTTTAATTAAGACTATTAAATATAAAACTAACAAAACATTTAAAGTTTATTCAACAGTTATTGTATCTATTTCTTGATTTGACATGCATTTATGCTGTAGTTATCCAGTGATCTTTAAACTTATTATTCTGTGGAAAAAGGTTATTGACTTTGTGGAGAGGTCGAAGAGTTGGTATTCAGTTGAAACTGACAGTGCCAATGCTGAGAATGTGATGATGGGTGTTTCAGATGAGGAGTTATACAACTTACCAACAACTGAATATGTTCATAGACGAGGATTTGTAAATAGGCCTTTCACAGCATATCATGTTGCATTTAATGCTGCTGCAGACCTCAAGAATGTTGAGGTATGAGGCATGATGTCTGTAGGGATTTTGATGCTATTGTTAAATGGTTCTTGCTATGCTTCTCCTCTCTTCTTCTGATACTGCCTCTGTGTGACATGAAATCATTCAACCACATTACTGTGAGATGTTGGATCAGGTTATCAGCATCAATCCTGTAGTTGGTTGTGCATGATATTTGAATCTGGACGTCCTTTTGGAGTTTAAATTTCCTGGTTAATAGTTAGTGTGTGTGTGTGTGTTTTAAACTATTTTACCAACATAATCTTGGCTCACTTACAGCAAGGAAAATTATTAGTTTCATGACATTTTCTGTTAAACCAGAATGTACGTGTTAATCTTCCTTTACATAGTAGACCTTCGAAAAGTTCTCTCATTATGATTACACTCTGTACTGACCAGAAAGTAGAGATTGAGAACAACAGTGATATAACTTAAGGGTACCATTAGATTATATGCTTTCTGGTATGGACTGATAAACTCAATTAGCACATTACCACCATCCTCCAATGAGCTAGGTCAAAGGCATAGTTACTACCAGGAGTTCAAAAATTAACCAGTTAATTATCTATTAAATTTGAAATAGACCTATCACAAATAAGCAGGTGTAATTAAACCCAGAAGTGTGGCATTTTTTCTGGAAAGCTTGAAGGAGATTTGTAGTTTTATATTCTGAATATCAATAATGAATATGTCAATGAAGGCTTGAAGGAGCTGTATATATGCTGCTACATTTTTTATTGTATCAGAGCCAATGTCTGATTTCAAATCTGTGTTTTATGCAACAGTAACCTGTTTCCCCCTTATATTATTATATTTTGATCAAATTTAGGCCCATTAATTGCAGGTTCTCGTTTATATGTACAAATGTGCCATTTGTATATGGTGGTTAAACTTTAGTACAGTCAAGCTTGAAAATAAAGGCTTAGTAAACTTTCAATGATTGAACCTGATGATTTCCTCTCATTCACTTTGACATTTTCCATTATTATTTCTACATTTCTGGTTTGTGATGTCATCAAACATAAAATGTTTCCTTCTGTCTGTCCACCTGAACTATTTGACATATTTGGTTTTCTTTTCCTATTCATAATTGATTTTATTTTCACATTTGTTAATGCCTACCTTTTTTCTTGTTTTAAATTGTCTTTTAAAATTTGCATGGTTGATATCTAACTGCGGCAGTTGACGGACACACTTTTGGAAATGCTGAACAAGGATGGGAAAACCCCTGATATCTATATTATGATCCAAGTAATTAGGTAATTAATTATTGGTTATTAATTTCTTTAGTTTGTAGCATTCAGATAACTTGAGAATATGTATACTACCAAACTACAGCTTTGTGTTGGTATGTAAATTAACCAAGGCTGTGAGATGGAATTTATGCTTGCTTTAATTTAGACACTAATTATATGAATCATTAATGTGCTGATTAATTGCTTCTCTTATGCTTGCCTTTGATGCATGTCATTATCAAGGCTTTTATGTGCCTTATCATTGTCAAAGATGTATGGTACCATGCAAGAAATCTGCATAATTTAATTTTGGATGATGTGGTGGCACCATGTTGAAGCAATATGGCCATGTTATAAAAAAAATACAAAATATAATAGAGACATTTATAGAAAATTATAATGTAAATACAAAGACTTCTTAGTTTATAATTATATCAAGAAATTTTTTCATATAATCAGTTTTTCTGGCAAATTAACACCATAAAGTGTCGCAAACAAAATGCTATAAAGGAAAGAACACACGGTCGCAAAACAATCAAATGAAAATTACAATGTCATTGGAGAGGACTAGCAGCAGTCCATAAAATATGGTGATAATCAGCCTCCTTAATCTTCTTTTTCCTTCTCCTCTTAATATCAGTTAGAGATTGATATACATCCATAGGACCTTTGATATTTTTGGTAGTTTCCTTCTTCCTATTGCTAATGCTTACCAACTGATGCCCATTCATAAGTATCGAGTAGCTCATGTTTCTTCATCACCACCGAAACTTAAATCTTCAAGATCAACTAGAAACAACAGTTCCTTTGTCTTTGCCTTGCTCCTAATTGAGAAGAGTACAGATGCAGAGAAAATTGTTGGATGGATGTTTTCCTATAGGGTAGTTCTTTTCTTTTCTCTTGCCGGGAAGTGGCTAGTTGTATGATAATGGATAGTATTTGCCATTTGGTCATTCAGATTGAATGGAATTTAAAACTTACGTTAAACAAGTAGCTTTTTTATATTTGGTTAACTCGTTAATGATTTCTTAAAATCTACTGTTGCTTTTGAAGGTTGCCTTCAAGTAATAAATTTTTGGTACTATTGTTGTACCAAGATTCAGTGCATCTCATCAATGAGAGCAGTACACATCAAAGGACAGAGAAATTTTTTTACAGAAAATAAAATAAAATTAGCTAACATGTAATATTTTTGTTAGTGGGGTGCACTGAGTCTTTGGTACAGCAGTAGAACCAAAGATTTATTCGCCTTCAAGAGGTCAAGGGTTGCTTTTGCAATGTGAATTAGTTCTTTAAAACCAAAAAAATATTAATGCATATATAATATGGAAAAACATTTTATCATGTTGCATGAGAATTCAATTCTCATGTTGTGACCCTTCGATTTGCGTGCAAAGCTTTTCTTTTCTTTTTGATTTTTTAATAAATGTGGGGTCCACCACTAGTTGAGCCACAACATGAGAATTAAATTCTCATGCAAAATGAGAAAATCAAACCCCATACAATATTGCTATAATTATAAAATTCACTAATTAGTGACCATTTAACATTCTATGTTTTAGTCATTTTATTAGTAAAAAATGGGGCAAACTCTGGTGCACAAGGCTCTTCAACTTGCGAGGCTAGGAATGAAGGTCGATTGTATACATTCTTACCCTTACATTTTTGGAAAGGGGTTGTTTCCATACTCGAACCCGTGATCTTCCGGTCACAAGAAGCAACTTCGCCGCTGCTCCAAGGCTCACCCTGTAGCAAATTGTTATAAAAACACCTAATTTCTTCTAATAGTATTTCTTGACATGGATATAGCAAACACCTTTAGGGCATGTTTGGAGCACCTGATAAGGAAGATAGGATAGGATAACTTATCATATCTTACTTTTATCTCTTGTTTGGTGGGTCAATAGGATATGATTAGCTTATCCTATTGTCTCATTTTATCCTATCCAATACATGATTTCTTATCCTATGGGGGGAGCTGGGTTAGGATTCAACAGGATATGATACCAATATTGGATACCCAATATATCCTCATGCTACCCAATATGTTCCCACACTACTCAATATATTTGTATTTATTGCATTATATTTTGTTTTTTGTTTTTCTTTTCGCCTTTTACATAATTTTATCATATTGCTAACCAGGTGCTCATCAAACACAGGACATGATATGGGCTTATCAGCCCCATATCCTACCCTTATCAGCCTCATATCATATCCTACCCTTATCATATCCTGTCCACTAAACGAGCCCTTAAAGCATAATTATACTTACACTAATCATTGCAATGCTTATGAAATGTAATTTAAGAATAAGCTTTCAAGAACAGGCAGTCTAGAATTTGGTCTTTTCATTTTTTTTCGCTTAACATTCTTTTAAAAAAGGTTAATTTATGAGAACCTTTTTACATCTAGAATATGAAGGAGGGTTTCATGAAGAATAGAAGTTATATGTTTAAAAATAAAAGTCTAAAAAAAGTAGGAAGAAATGTACAATTTAAATAATCTTTCAAGTATGTAATAATGAATGTGAAATGAGGGACTAAGACTTGATTTGAAACTATTATAATATAAGGATTTATATTGTTTAGGAGACTTACAATGTTTGTAATCTTATTAGTATGTGCCTGTACAAGTTGTACTACCCTAGTACTTGACCTATATTATTAGTATAAATAAAAGCATTAAGTTAACTTTTTGGTGATACACCTCGCATATTCAGAATATTTTTCAAAGCCTCTTCTCTCTTTTCCCTTAATTTCAACAATAAAAGCCATTAAATCTTAACAAGATAGAATATGCTTCTAATAATAGTCTCTGAACTGTGTGTATAAGGGCATACTTTTAACCATTAAACTTGGTTAACTCGGATGTGGTATGGTTGGTAAAGTGAACAAATATGGTTAGAGTTTGAACCTTTTTTTGGTTTTAAACTAGATCCTTCTTCCTTGCTGCTGCTTTTTCAACTGGTTTTTTATTCCAATTGCATAATAAAAAATTTAGTTTATTTCTCACTACTGCTATTATGCAGGTGTTATTGTTATGCAGGAGATATTGACCGTGGTCTTCAAACTTTTGAGGATTACATAAATTCGGGAAAGGCAATTGCTGCAGAACTTTTTGTCGTGAGTTTGTGTCATGTACAGTTTCTAGGACTTTCAATACCAAATCTTGTTGAATCCTTAGATTTGCTTGAACAATCTTGAGGATATCAGTAATGTGGATAAGTACCTATCTGGCAGTGGCGTGGCCCGTGTGGATGTTTCTGAATTTAAAAATGCTGATTGTTCTCCTTAATTTATACTCTCTCTCTAGCATTTTTTCTTTAATATCCTTCCTTGGTATATGTGGCTGACAGTTTGTCTGTATTTCCCATATAACTTCAACTTTTGCTACTGTAGTCTAGGATTTTTATCTTCTTGAACTCCACTGATGTTTACTAATGCTATTTTTATTTTATTTTTACATTTTGTATAAAATGCATATTGAATTATTCAAACCAACATGACTGCAGACACTTGCATAGGGGGCAATGGTTGGGTACACTGAAAAAGGAATGCAAATTGCTCAAGATATACTGGTAGGTTATCATAGCCTCTTCATCAACTCTGATACATTGTGTGATTTATTTGGTCTGTTTAAGTCTATAAATGTAGGTATCGATGAACCAAAGAAACTTTTTCTTGAATTCCAAAATGGGAAGTGAGCTCCTACTTAGAGCTGCTGGTGAAAAGGTATGCCAACACTTCCAATTATATCCTCGTGTTACGCTTGATACGATATAAGATTATATTTGTTTCCCCTTTTTCAATGTGTATTTTTTTTTGTTTCT
>JAVKPL010008771.1:0-34986 GCA_032173675.1 Gastrolobium villosum | reverse complement strand
TTTTTTTTTGTGGCTACCACTTGGTTCAGTTAGGTCTTGCTCTTGAATTAATCCAAATTTTGATTGATCCAAGACTGAATATTGGGGTTGACTTTATTTGTAAAGGGGAGGCTTAAAGATGGTTCTTTTGTGGCTGTGAAAGTGCTTTCAATTGAGCTTGAATCCATGCGAGGAGAGAGGGAGTTTGTAGCAGAATTGGCTTCACTTGCAAATATCAGGCACCAGAATCTAGTTAGCCTTCTAGGGTGTTGTGTGGATGGTGCTCACAGATATTTAGTCTATGATTACATGGAAAATAACAGCCTCTACCACACTTTCTTAGGTAATTTTAGGATTTATATGCCTTTGAATATAATTTCCAAAACAAGTGTTTGAATTGGAGGATATAAGCAGACCAAGATACTAATGATTCTTCTTTTGTGGCTTTTGATTGATAGGGTCGGAGGAGGGAAGGATGAGTTTCAGCTGGGAAGCAAGGAGGAACATATCCATAGGTGTTGCTAGGGGTCTTGTCTTTCTCCATGAGGAACTTAAGCCTCATATTGTGCATAGAGACATCAAGTCCAAAAATATACTTCTTGATCGGAATTTTACACCAAAAGTTTCTGACTTTGGTTTGGCCAAGTTACTGAGAGATGAAAAATCTTACATCAGTACTCGGGTTGCAGGGACATTGTGAGTGACCAATATTTAGAAAAACTACCCTTTGCTAAAATAATTTGAACCCTTTTTATTCAGTGACTAATGGGGTTTTTTTTTTTTTTTTCAAGGGGTTATTTGGCTCCAGAGTATGCCAGTTCTGGACAGGTGACACGAAAATCAGATGTTTATAGCTTTGGAGTATTACTTTTACAAATTGTCAGTGGCCTAGCAGTTGTGGATGCCTATCAAGATGTTGAACGTTTCATTGTAGAGAAGGTATGAAAATTGGAGTCAAAATGTCTCATTTTGACTTCTTGATTGTAAATTCAGCCTCACTTTGTGGAAAAAAAAATAATAGGAGAGAAAACAAATATAAGAGTCAAAACGAAATGGGGTTTAACTTAATTTTTTTAAGTTGTTATGACATGATTTGAGGGTTGGAGTAATGATAACGTTGCTCCAACACGAAGATTTGATTTTAATTTAGAAAATAGTCTCTTTGCAAAACTGTAAAGATAAAGACCGATTCCACCTTTATCTCTATTCTCGTTAGTTGGGTAGTCTTATGCATCGGGATTTATCCTTTTTATGTCATGATTTGGTCAAAATGAAGAAATGTGCATGTGTGTGAACTTGTTTGCAGGCATGGGCAGCGTATGAAGCCAACGATTTATTAAGACTAGTGGATCCAGTGCTTAATATGAACTTCTCAGCGGAAGAAGCAACGAAATTCCTAAAGGTGGGGTTGCTTTGTGTGCAAGAAACCGCCAAGCTTCGACCAAGTATGTCAGAAGTTTTCGCAATGTTGAGCAACAACATTGATATGAAAGATGTTCACATTTCAAAACCAGGGTTTGTTGCTGATCTAAGGAACATCAGAATCAAGCAACAAATAAGTCAACAAATGGGAACAAACTCTTCACCAGAATCAAGTTCTGCTAGTGGAGCAACCTTTGCAAGTTCCCTTTGGAGTACGGCCAATCTTGCTCGTTAATTAGATTGACAATTTTTCATGCGTTTAGGAATTAGGATCATGCCAAATTTGATTACCTTGTATAGCAGCAAATGACAAGACTTGATCAAGTTTTGTTCAAGTGTTTATAATCATTTTTTGTTCTTTGGTTGCATCATGAAATAATGTAGACAAAGGCTTGATATGTTTTTCATTAATTTTTTGTAGAAATGCTTCAAGAGAATTCTTTTCTGACTTTGGTAAGTCGCATTAGGCGTGCTCATTGCTCTGGGGAAGACCATTTGGAGGAGACTAGCGATTTTCAATCTCTAATTGACACTGCAGATTGCAAAACCTGTCCTCAAGTCAAAAGTGTTGTCATTGATTTGCAAATTTAATGAATGTCATTTATTGTTGAGTAGAATGAGAGAATCAAAAAATAGCTACCCCAAAAGTTTCCAATAAAAAATTATATTTGGTTGTTTTCTCCCCACTCTTAAAAACAAGCTATTTCTATGTGTATATTGTTATAGGGATTTATTTTTACAAAACTTTTTTGTTTACAAACTTTTATAAACTACACTATGTTCTCCGGGAGAATACAAATTCTTGCAAACTACATTATATTCTCCTGAGAGAATAGAGTGTAATTTATAAAAATATTCCAAAAAATTTATAAACGGATACCGTCTCTTGTTATAATACTAATCCTCAAATACCATCCTCACCGAAAACAATTGCTTACTTTTAACGTTCTAACTTACATGATACTTAATGGTTTATGATGTCTTTTTTTCTTTTTTTTCCCTCTCTTTTCTGGGTAATCTAGAACATAAATGGTTAGAAATAATATTTGATAAAATCAATTTATTTGGTAGAAATAAAAATAATTTTTTTATTTTTTAATATAAATTATGATCATTAAATACACATTATTTATTAATATATATATATATATGTGTGTGTGTGTGTGTGTGTATATTCTGTTTCAACAGGAATAAAAATATAAATTTTGTTATCAAGCACATAATTTTTCCAAAATATATTTCTAAATATAAAAATAAAAAATTATTGTTCTTTGAAAAACAGAACTAAAATAAAAAATAATTATTATATACACCTTGATAAAAAATTAAAAAATTGCAGTGAAGATTCTGTAAAACTCTTTTCTATAGAGGTTCATTAGAAGGAATTCAAGATTCAATAACGTTTTTACACTGAAAAGTGAAAATGACGGCTGTCAAGATTCAAGTGGCACTCTCTTTGAAAATTGCATCAAGGTAAATTCTCACTCCAATCATGTTAACTGTATTTTAGTCTTGCTATAGAACAAAGAATAAATTTCACGTATATAAATTTTAGGATATTGTTTGTGGCTTGATGCAGGATCATCAAAAGTATATACAAACATAAAATAAAAATAAAAAATTGGGCAATCAACTATAAGCTCAGTGCCGGCTTAATATACCGTTATCATCACAGTCAAATACTTTTTTTTTTTGGGTAATATCAAATGCTTTTTTTAAACTATAAGCCTCAGTGCCGGCTTAATATACAGTTATCCTCACAGTCAAATGCTTTTTTTAAATAAATATAACTTAGTTAAGCAGTTCGGCATCAAATTTTGTATATTTTTTTTTTAATAAGAAAAATTAAATAATATTTTGTTAACGACTAAAATAATTTTAAAAATTTAAAAAAATGCTTTCTATCTCCTCATAGCGGAAGGCCTTATACCCAAGAAATGTTCATATATACTAAATCCTACCTTTCCTTCGATGATTTAATAAAATTGACATACCACTATATGATTTAAAAATATGCCAAGTCATTAGCAAAAAAGTGGGGGACCGAATATCTCGACTTCTTTAATATAAATATAATATATAAATATATAACTATAGTTAGCCAGTTTACCATTCTAGTTAGTTAGTCTCTAACTCTCGTTAGTATTCATAACTTATGATCTGCCACTCGTCACTTTCCCTTATATAATGAGCTCAAGCATGCCTACTGACGGAGCTCAACCCGAATATTTTATCTTTATAGTTACAAATTTATTTTCAGTGCTAGCACGCATTAGAATGAACGATGCACTAATTTCCGGGCTTCATCTTTTAACCACGTGGACGTGGTTCTATCCCCTAACCGCCATTGTTTTATCCTTTATATTAAAAAATTATAAACATACTTAAATATCTAATAAAAATGACGAAAAAATTCAAATATTTTAATATAAAAATAATAAATCACATATTATTATACAATAAAGGATCAAACAAAATATAATTATCGTGATATGAAGCTTTCACTCTACACAATAATGTTGACATAGTCAAATCAAAAATTTGCATAATACATAATTGACATAATATTAGTGTTGTGGTACATAAATTATGTAAGACTTACCTATATTTATATATGGTTAACTGTGGGTAAAAAATTGAAAAAAAAAATTGGATTTTTTTTGGGCCCTTGGCCTGCTTGCTCTGTTGTCGCTGTGTTGTCGGATAAATATCTTTATGGATATCTATCTGAGTCAATGCTGACTCAGATCTTGGAATGTCCTTTGTTGGACTTGCTTTTTAATGGGCCCATTATACGGGTCCATAACACAGGGATCCAACGATACACTCATTTTTATAACATTTTTTATAATTTGACTCATCTGAAATGTATTGTTTAAGTCATAGTTTGAAATTTAAAATTATATTCAAGTATAATCTAATTATGATTTTACCAATTTTATTGTTTGTAGAAGAAACTCAATTCGCATGTCTTAGGATATGCAAATTATAATCTGAATAATATTAGTTGAATCTATGTCCCGACTGAGCCAGCGAATTTGACTAGAAATGGGTCCACTGCGTGGTCCAATTCAATTTCAATTGCGCTGAAACTGAAAGTACCAAATGCCACCAACCTGTGCGTGTGGTGGGTTTATGCTTTAAACCAAGGAAATTCTCGCTGTTTTGGGATGAGTAGTGGACTTCAATATATATCTTACAAATGGGCAACCATTAATAAATAGGACTATAGAATAAGTTGGAAACAGCTTGGCTTCTAACTGGAATTTATTTATATTTCCTACGCCTTATTTAGTACTACGTTTCCAACACAAATTTTTTGGGGGAATATTTGTAATACATCATTTCTTTTTAACACCTTTTATTATATCTATTTATTTAAATTAAAAAGATAAAATATAGTTTGTTTCTCTCATTTTGTCACTCAAAAAAATAATTCGTGTAAAATAGTGTGATGAAAATGATATGTAAATCGTATTAATATAATTTGTTTTCATGTTGTTATGATTGTGCTTCAATTTACGTAGAGAAATAATAAAGAATAAATTAAAATGTGCAAAAATATTATACTGAAGATGACATGTAAGTATAATACGTTATTCATCAAAGTAGCAAGGTAGTTACACCAAAACAGTGCTAGCTAGCATGATAACTGGCATTAAACATGTTTTATCACTCTCAAAGGGTGTCATGGCCAGTGGTCTCATGGGTTCCATGCAATCAGGATAAGTGGGGTCAGTTCAGCTTAATTTAGCTTAATGTAAACTTCATGTTATGATTAGATCAATTTTTTAAGTTCAGTTCCAGCCCGACTCAACTGATAAATAGGTCGAGATTATGGTCAACCCAAAATTTATACGTACTGTATAAATTTAAACATTACAAACTGTTAAGTTAAAAAAGTTTAAAAGTAGAAAAATAAACTTGAAGAATACAATGTACCTTTTTAATCAAATAAAATTAATGTAAAAATATAATCATATTATATTCAAGACAATAATTTAAATCAAGAAATTTAATAATTATTGTTAATTTTTTTAGAAATATAAAATTAATTTAATAATATGTAACATCAAGTTAAGTTAGGCTAGGCCAAATTAGGAACAGTGGCTCATTTGCTACATTTTTACAAAATTATTTATCCAACTATCACGCGAACAATAAATTTTTTCAAAATGTCACGAGTACAAGTTTGTTATAACATGTAACGAACTTCGTTGTTGACACGACAACCTAGTTCGCTACTGATACTAGCGAACAAGGTGATCTGAACAAAAATATGACACATGTCGGCCTCTTCCAAGTTTGGTGTACATTCTAGGAAACTATAAGAGAGAAAAATGCTTTTGGTATTTAATGTGAAATAAAAATATTGCTTTTGTTTTTGTGGTACTTGCATATTTTATATTAGGGGAAGGATCCGTTTATAATTTTTTTTTATAAATTTTTACAAATTACACTATGTACTCCTGGAAGAATATAGTGTAACCTAGTGTTTTTCCGATGGTACATAATGTAGTTTGTAAACAAAAAATTTGTGTTTCTACTTTTTATCCTTAAATTGCTTGATTTTATATTATATTTTTATTTCACATTAGATACCAAAAGCATTTGGCATTGTGTCTGTCATTCTCCTTCATAGTTCATTAGAAGGTACAATAAACTTGGGAGATGCGGACACATGTCTTATTTTTGTTTAGATCACCTAGTACAAATAGCGAATTAGATTACAAAGTCAGCAAATGAAGTTAGCTATTTGCTGTAACGAACTTGTTCTTATCAGAGAGAATTCAATAACAGATTCTATATTGAAAAATGAGAAGAGGATACAGAAAATTAGTTCCAATCCTATTACAGTACCCTATATATACACATAAGCTACTTCATAACAAACTCATAACAGAATCTGAATTAATAGTAACTGAATTAACAGAATCAGCTGCAGACTCAGTAGCATTTGAAGATTCTAATACCCCCCCCCCCCCACAAGCTGGACGATGGATGTCCATAAGACCAAGCTTGGAGAGAAAAACCTTGAATAGGTTCACATGTAAGGCTTTGGTAAAGAAATCTGTGAGCTGGTTATCTGATGAAACAGGTAGAAGGTGAATCAGTCCAGATTGGATGCGCTCTCTTGTGACATGGCAATCTATCTCTATATGTTTTGTTCTTTCATGGAAAGAGGGATTGTGAGCCAAATAGATTGCTGAATTATTGTCACAATACACAGCTGCTGGTTTGGATTGTAGGATTTGGAAATCAATGAGTAAATAATGCAGCCATTGAATCTCACACGAAAGTGTAGCTAAAGCTCTATATTCAGCTTCGGTTGAAGACCTTGAGACAGTTGTCTGTTTCTTCGATTTCCAAGAGATCAAAAAAGATCCCAAAAAGACACAGTACCCCGTGACTGATTTTCTGGTATCTGGGCAACATGCCCAATCCGAATCAGCAAAACCACTCAATAGCATTGAAGATTCTGATGAAAAGAGAAGACCAGCTGCTGGTGAAGTCTTGAGATAACGAACAATCCGCAAGGCTGCTGTGTAGTGTAAATCAGTAGGTTTAGCAACATACTGACTTAGTTGTTGGACTGAAAAGGACAAGTCAGGCCTTGTTGTGGTCAAATATAACAGCCTTCCAATGAGTCTTCGATGTTAGGATCCATTGGTGTTGTTGCAGGTTTGGAAGCAAGCTGACTAGTATCAGAAAGGATCTCAAGAGCATATTTGCACTGGTTGAGGATGATGCCAGCCTTGGATCGTGATATTTCAAGACCTAAAAAAAATCTCAGAGAACCTAGATCCTTGATTCTGAACTGTTGGTCAAGATGAGTTTTGACTCTTAGGATTTCATCTTTGTTGTTGCCCGCTAGAACAATGTCATCTACATACACTAGGAGGGCAGTGAATGAAGAAGCATCATGAAGAGTAAAAAGTGAGTGATCTGCTGATGATTGGATATAGCCAAGTGATGTGAGAAAAGAAGACAACTTTGCATTCCATTGTCTGCTTGCTTGTTTCAATCCATACAAGCTTTTCTGTAATCTGCAAACTTGATTGGAATTGGAGCTTTTCATGCCTGGTGGGAGTTGCATATAGACCTCCTCTTTTAAGTCTCCATGCAAGAAAGCATTATTTACATCCAATTGCTCAAGAAACCAGTTTTGAGAGGCTGCAATAGATAACAAAACTCGAATTGTTGTTAGTTTAGCAACTGGACTAAAGGTGTCAAAATAATCAACTCCTTCAAGTTGAGTGAAACCTTTTGCCACAAGTCTAGCTTTGTATCTTTCTATGGTTCCATCCGAATGATACTTTATTTTGAATACCCATTTACATCCAATGGGTTGCTTTCCAACAGGTAAGTCAACAATGGACCAAGTATTGTTTAATGCAAGAGCATCTAGCTCAGATTGCATGGCTTGCTGCCACTGTGGTGATTTTTCAGCTTGTGAGTAAGTTTTTGGTTCAACATTGCTAGTGACATTACAACAGAATTGGGTAGATGAGGGAGAACAATTATTGTAGGACAAAACAGAATGGAGAGGGTATTTTGGGTTACCTGTGTTACTGTGAGAAGTGACAGCTGAAGCAGCAGATGGACCAGTGGTGTGGAAATCATGCAGATATGAAGGTGGCTTACGAATTCTTACTGATCTGCGAACAATAGGAATGACTTGAATATCATTTGTGTTTGGCTGTATATGCTGTAATATAGGATTCTGAAATGGAAGCATATCTTCAAATAATAGAGGATTTTGATGAAGATTTGGAGTATCATTTGAGGGAACAGATGCAGATGAATGAATTTGTTGAGTGTAAGGAAAAACAAATTCTTGAAAGATGACATGCCGAGATATAAAAATCTCTTTGTGATTGAGATCATAAAGGATATATCCTTTTGTCCCTTCTCTGTATCCTAGAAAAATGCTTTTTCTTGCTCTAGGGTCAAATTTTCTGCGATGAGCAGTGATGGTGGATGCATATGATAGACAACCAAAAGGTTTTAGATGTAGGAGAGTACGTAAATGACCATGTAAGACTTCATAAGGGCATTTGTGATTTAGGGTGAGTGTAGGTAATCTATTAATGATGTGTACAACATGTGTGACAGCAAATGACCATAAGTTGGTTGGGATATTTGATTGAAAAAGAAGTGCTCTAGTTGTGTTAAGAATATGTTGATGTTTACGTTCCACAACTCCATTTTGTTGAGGAGTTTCAACACATGTGGTTTGATGAATAATACCTTTGAAAGAATAGAATTCTGTCATGGAGAATTCAACACCATTATCCGATCGGATAATTTTAAGTGTGGTATGAAATTGGTTCTCAATGAAGTGCACAAAGTTCTGAATGTGTTTTCTGGTTTCATGTTTAGTTTTCATTAAAATGATCCATGTGAAACGAGAAAAATCATCCACTAATGTAAGAAAATAGCGATGACCATGAATAGAATTAATTGAGTATGGGCCCCAAATGTCAGTATGGAGTAACTCAAAAATAGATTTGGATTTATGTTCACTGTTTGGAAAAGATAGCTTTCTTTGTCTTGCATAATGACAAGTATCACAAGGTGTAGTATGAGAGGAAGGAATAAAGGGAAATTTTATTGATAAACTTTTCAAACAAGTATGGGAAACATGTCCTAAACGTAAGTGCCACAACAAAGAAGAAGTGGAATTGCTATTGGAGATATGATTTGCAGTATTGTTGAAAGATTTGTCTTGAGGTAGTAGGGAGTTATTGTCTTGCTGATCAAGAATGAACAGTCCACCTTGCTGCTTAGCTGTACCAATCCTCACATTCAAAGGTATCTGTGTAATGGTACAAGAAGAATTCTGAAAGGTTAGGATACAAGGTATGTAATTTAGTAATTTTGTAACAGAAATCAAATTAACTTGGAATTCTGGTACATATAAGACATCTTCAAGTGTAAGGTTGGGAGTTATATGAACTTGACCAGAGAATCTTGCAACTACAGAAGATCCATTAGGTAAGGAAATAAAAAAGGGAACAATTTTATGAATGGTTTGGAAACTAGAACAAAGAAAGGATATATGATCGGTGGCTCCAGTATCTAAAAGCCAACGATTGGTGGTTTTACCTGTGGTATTAACACTGCAAGGTATAGGTTCAGAATGAGGATCATTCCTGTTGGCAGTATGAACAAAATTGGTAGATGCATTCGGTGGATTCATGTTCTTTGTAGCTTGCTGAATAAGACCAAGCATGTTTTGACATTGATCTTGAAGAGAAGCAAGATTGAAAATCTGATTGTTGGGTTCTTGCACATCATGATTGTCAGTTTCAGAATCAAGAAACACATGATTGGCATGAGAGTTCTTGGAGCTATATCCTGGAGGATAACCATGTAGTTTGTAACATGTATCTACTGTATGATTATTCCTCCCACAATGAGTGCATGTTTTCATATGATGGAGCTGGTTTCTGCCTCCATATGTATGACCACGAGCACGTCCTCTTTGAAAAGAACCACGACCACGATTAGATTGACTCGAGGCATGATAAAGAACTCGAGAATCTGTTTCTGTAATAATGGCTGTGGTAAACTCACGTTCTTGTTGAAGAACCAGTGAAAAAGCTTTGTGAACAGAAGGAAAGGATTCTAATAACATCACTTGAGAACGTACATTTGTAAATTGATCATTCAAACCTTTCAAGAAACGGATGACAAGGTCACGATCTCGTTCAGCTCTTATTTGGATTCTTGCTCCACATGTACAAGGTGGAAGAGGCTTTAGGCTTTCAAGTTCGTCCCAAAGCGTCTTTAAACGAGTGAAATAGTCTGTTACAGAACTATCACCTTGATGAAGATGATAAAAATCTTCTTGAAGAGTATAGATGCGAAAAAGATCAACTTGGAAGAAACGGTTGCGCAGTTCTATCCAAGCATCAGAAGCATGATCAACCCAAAGAATGGATTGAGCAATGACTTCTGTTATGGAACGATGTAACCATGTTAAAACGATGGTATTACAGCGATCCCAAGCAGAAAAAAGAGGATCCTCAGCAGCTGGAGGAACGATGGTGCCATCTACAAATCCAACTTTGTTTTTGGAGCGAAGAGCCATTGTCATGGATCGAGACCAAGAATGATAATTGCTTCCTGTCAATAATGAGGGAACAAGAATTTGTGATGGACTTTCACTTGGATGCAGGAAAAATGGATTTCCTGGGTTGGTAAGAAAATCGGCATAGTTGGCCATGGAGAAGAACAAAGGATGTAAGCAATCTTGAAGACTTGGAGTAATCTTGAAGAACAGCGGAAGGATTAAAAGAAAGGATCTTGAAAATCTGATATCATCTTATCAGAGAGAATTCAATAACAGATTCTATATTGAAAAATGAGAAGAGGATACAGAAAATTAGTTCCAATCCTATTACAGTACCCTATATATACACATAAGCTACTTCATAACAAACTCATAACAGAATCTGAATTAATAGTAACTGAATTAACAGAATCAACTGCAGACTCAGTAGCATTTGAAGATTCTGATACTTGTACGTATGAAAATTTGTGTACAAGTGGTAGAAACATGAGGATTTACCCCGCACTAGATCTAATCGCTTGCGTTCATTCAAATTCAGTGGTAGAAACATGAGGATTTTGCTTCCTTGTTTTTCTGTAGAACATTGTTCAGATTTTCATTGCACCAGCCAGCCACCAACCACAACAATGACAATCTTAATGTCAAAAAAGCATAAAATAAAAAAGTCAAGTACGGAATGCACACTAGGATTAGCCCAATGATGTGGGGTGTGTGTTAGGAAAATATATTCAGTGCTACTGCAGTACTGAAGACTCAGTACATTATTTACTTAATTTAGAAATAATAACTTTTTTTTACCATTTTATCCTTCTTTGTATAGTTATTTTCTTCTAAACCATCACCTTTTTCTACTTTTAGTAAAAGAGTACCTACTATAGTAGTACCAAAGATATACTCCTGTGTTAGGTGTATATAGTGGAGTGGTGTGTGTTTAATTCCCATGTAATGCCAAAAAAAACTTGTTCTCTCTCTCTCTCTCTGCAAATTCTGATGTTAAGAAAGCTTTCTCTTCCCTTCTCAGCTATAGGGCGTTTGGTACAAGGTATTTTTTAGGATTCTTATGAAATTAAATATTTTAAAATTTTTTATTTTCGAATATTATCGTAAACTGATCATATGTTTCTATTATATTTTTGAAAATCGTGATATCCCAAGCATCTCTTGTTGGCTCGTTCATGAAATGTTCTTCAGCTTTAATTAAATTGGCCTTTTTTGGTCGTTCCATTCCTTGCTTCTTGTGGTGGTCCCAAAACCCAATTACGAAGGAATTAGAGATTAATTTCACATTTTAGTTAGACAGAAGTAGGGATCGATGTACAAAATAACTAAAAAATTGAACTGAACCGATTCGCTCTTAAAATAATCAGTTTTTAAAAATTAGTTCATAAACTGAATCGGTTTTAGAACCAGTTTGAGAACCAAACCATTTTGAACCGAATCAAATCGTTTTCAAACCAAATCAAATTTATTTTTATAACTTTATTTTTAAAAATTTTATTTTTTTTCTTTTCAAAAGAGGGTCGACCTGAACCGGTTTCAAACCGAACCGAACCATTTTCGAACCGAACCAGTTTTGAACCGAATCGAACCACTTCCAAACCGAACCATTAAACTAATTCGGTTCGGTTTTCAAACCCAGTTCAGTTCGACTCGTGCACATGCGTAGACTGAAGTTAACACCATCACATCACTAATATATAAGAGAAAGGATGCCGGTGTTATACTGAAATTTTGGGGATCGAGGTCCTTGTAATAAGCACGAAGTTTAAGACAGGTGCGTCCAATTTTTCCTATATTAATGATGATAATATTTCTCAGCTTTAACCAAATGATAGTAGCTTAATTAATGTCAGTGAACTGAGTAGATGATGGTGAGAATATGTGTTTGATTCTTTCTAATACCATCTTAATTTGGAAGAGATTTAAAACCTTTAATCTTGAAACTCATACCGAATCAGACTAATTGCAAAATGATGAACATATTAGAATATCTCAAAAAAAGAAAAAAAAAGTTTCTCAGCTTTATAATACTACTAAGTTACATGATGTTGTAATGGCAGGTCACACCATAAGAGTACCTCATGGGAAACCAAACAAAACTCATATATATTGCTGACCAATCAACGTTTCAGGCATAAAGTGTGGCAGATCTGTGTGTATATTATGAACATATATTGTTTGGATGAAGCTATAAAAGAAGGGAGAAGAGAGAAAAAAATGATCCCCACTCTTTGTAACTCTTACACGTATTATTAGTGGTTAATTGTATTATTATAGGTTAATTTTATTTATATCTAACAACTCTAATTTATTATATATGTAAATCGTTAGATACAAGTGAAATAAATAATTAAGGTTGACCGTAAAATTTTACGTTCTTGTACCGGCATATTTTTTTAGATGAGTTATTAGGATAGCAAACAATAAGCTATATTTAAAATTTAATTTCATACATAGTTTATTCTTTCTATTTATTTTTCTTAAACAAGGGAAATAAAGTTATATTTCTTCTAACATAATAGATCCCTAGGGGTGTAAATGGGTTGGGCTAGGCTAGGCTGGGCTTTGTCCTTTTTGGCCCAAGACTACGTAAAAAAATTCAGCCTATCTGGCCTACTGGCCTATTAAAGACTTTATTTGTAGGCCAAGTCCGGTCTATTTTTAAAAATAAGAACGTCTGCCATGGCCTACAGGCCTTCTAGGTCTCTCACTGTAGATACTAAATAAAGAAAATAATTGTATAGAGTAAAGAAAGTTCTATTCATACATGCACTAGTACTTCTCATAAGAAAAAAAATGACAAACAAGAAAAATCAACCTAATTCCTTAGACGAAGCCAAGAGTGAGAAGCGACGGTGCATGTAAAAATTAGGGTTGGTATTGGTATTTTGCCACATAAAATAAATTTTATTTTATTTTATTTTAATAAATTAAATAGGCCAGCCTACAAGGCTTTAGGCCAGACCTGGAAAAATTGGCCCATGGCCTATTTGTTAAAAAAGCTTTCTTATAAGCCTAAGTCTACTCTACATTCTCTGAAAGGTCGGGTTAGGCCAGGCTCAATGTAGGCCGGCCCGGCCTAGTCTGTCCCATTTACACCCCTATAGATCCCCCTTCACTTGTGAACAAGTGACTTTTTGTGTAATGAACTGAAGTATGTTTCCTTTAATAGCGTGAAGTACCTCAACATAAATGTTTCTTAAGGGGGCGTTTGGTATAGGTGAAAAACTTGTGCACCGGAGAAATGTGATTACTAGGAATCTGTAGGGAAAGTAGGGGTGGCAAATCATGTTCGTGGGTCGGGTTCGGGTCGACCTGTGTCTGACACGAACACGAATAGATTCAACCCGAACACGACCCGATTAATTATTAGTGTCAAAATTCTCAACCCGAACACGACCCACTTTTTCTGCGGGTTGACACGACACGACCCGAAAAATCTTATAATATAAGTGTGATCCATTTATTACACGACTCACCCCAAAAAAGCACCAAATCTGATTGCAATATAACAAAAAAAAAATCTTCAATAAAAAGAAACCTAGAGTGTAAATTTTTTTTTATATCATTCAATAAAATTAACATAATAACCTTGAAAAAATAAAAAAAATTATATTTGCGGGTCAGAGCGGGTTCACGGGTTGACCCGTGACCCGACACGAATATTTTCGTGTTATATTTTTCCAACCCGAACACGACCCATTTATTAAACGGGTTGACCCGAACACGAAAATTTCGTGTCGGGTCCGGGTTGGGTTGGCGGGTCGTGTCTTAAATTGCCACCCCTAAGGGAAAGTGGGTTACATAGGAAAGTTAAAAAAACAATTGTTTGGTTAGGTAAAATATTATCGAAAAAATTGAGTGAAATCCATGAATCTATGTTCGGTTGAAGATAAAATATTGATGGGAAATCAGGCTGAAATTACAAAATAACCCTTTACAAAATAACCCCAATGAGAACTAACGTTGAAGTCATCAAATTAAAGGGTTATTCAGCCTTTTTCAAAGGGTAATTTTGGCACCTCCCATGTTCACCTTTTAAATTTAGATGGGTATCACCCAAATACCACCGTTGAAGAAGGATTTGTGCACAGTATTTTTGGTCAAATTTTGCATACAAAGTTCAATTGCTGGGCAAATGGGTTAGCTAGGCAAATTTTTTAATAACCTCTACCAAATATGGACAAACTACTTATCCACTTTCAGATGTCTAGCAATATTTCAAGATAACCTGTACCAAACACATCCTAAAAGTAATGATATCGACCAAAGCTCTATTAGTTATTATGTATATATCAGTTGAAAGAGGGAGATGATATTAAAGGCACAATTACTCCGTATTTTGGAAAAGTAACAACTCTTGAATACACAAGATGCTAGAGGTTCATTCAATGGCTAAAGAGATATATATAGATGGAAAAGAGTCGTAATCATTTTGTACTGAACCCATTGTTGTGCGCGTGAGGTAGCCCCTCTATGGTGAAGGTCTAAAAATCTTATTTCGGAAAGACAGGAAGTGAGCCTTTAAATGAGTCTTTAGGTGAGGCCCATAGAACTGGGCCAGTGAGTCCTGTTTAATACAACTTCCATTTCCTTCTACGAAACATAGCATAAGAAGAAGAATAAATTGCCACGATGGTTAAAGGATTCTTTGCGCACAAGTATACAGTAAATCTCTAGACACAAATGTCACCAGCGGTTGAGATTCTGAGTAACATGATGACAGTATACACTGAAGTTCAGAATATTCACGATTATCAACTACCTAATCTCAGACATACCAAAATGGTTCAAATGATGTTATTACCTGTTACTTCTATGGAGTTGCATATTCAAATACCTGTTACAGTGAGAATACTACCATTTTGGGCACCTAAACAAGCCAAGACTTATCCATATCCTCCAGCAAGTCATGTTAACAAAGTACAGAACCATCGTTGGTTTTCCCTCTCAGCTTAACATTGTTACTTGTATAACACGCTGCACCCCGTAGAAGTACATGGACAATAAAAATTGCATGAAACAGTACGGTTTAAGTGCCTAGCTGATTTGATGAACAATCAACCATTCAAAGCTTGTAGCCGTAGAATTATTTTTTTTTTATTTTTTTTTAAATACTAGTATGTACTAAATTTGAATTATGTTTATCATTGGAGCCGCCACTTGGTGTGTTGACATCAGCTTAAGTGAAATACAACAAACATACGAGTCCCAAAATCTATAAAATTGAATATCTTCGACCATGATCTTGTTGCAAGATTAATTGGCTATAGAATTTGATTATGCACGTAACACGTTGCACGGTTTTAAATTGTACTGTTTAACATAAAAGTTCAATAAGCATGGTTTCAATGGATAAATAAATTCATAAAAAAAATTAAAATTCTATATCAATTGTTCTGGATGGCCATACCCTTGAGGCCCAGTAACATAGGCCCAAATCCCCTCCCTACGTTCACGTCAGCCCTGATGACCAGAGACCTCCAACTCTCCATCCTTTATGTTTCCCAGACGACAATATCCTCAAGGTGAGACATCAAAATGCCTTACCTTAGGATATCCACTGTGCTGGAAAGTCTTCTCAGACCCCCTAAATGGTAACTTCCCTTCTACAGAGGTGGCAGCAGTGACTGCCACCATCCTACCAGAGGCTACATCGTTGCCACCACAGCAATGTCTGTTACCCCTAGCATCCCCCAAGGAGAATTGACCCAGCTCACCTACCGACATAAGGAGGGCATCTTCTCCTCCTATAAGTACCCCTTCATCAGCAGGTAATGGGACATTTTATGTATGGTTACTCTGCCAATTCATATAAGTCCTGACTATCACACACACACACCCCATCCCCCAACTTGCAATTTAGTCCAGTGCTTGAGACCTTGCTGCCTAGCTTGGTCTTTATCTTTGCTAGCAGTGGCACCCATATGGTGATTCATATCCCTTCCAAGGGAACATATTTGACTTATAGTACTCACCTATGTAGCACCGACACTGACACGGGACACGTGACACGATACGACACGACACTCCGACACGTTAATTCTAAAAAATATTAGATTTCGACACGTTAGGACACGTTTTGATATTAAATAATGTTTTTAATTTATGTGGTGTATATTATATTTAATATTCAATAATTTAATAAAAAAATGAATCTAAACTTATAATATTCATAAATCTTGCAAAAAAGCATAAGATATCTCAAATATTTATATTAAACTCAATAAAATAGTAATCGTAATTCAACGAATCTAATAGTTGGAACTAAAAACTCAACGCAATGTAACATTTAAACCTTTTTTTGAATTTCTATAACGTGTGTCGGGGAGTGTCGGGGAGTGTCGGAGTGTCCGAGAGTGTCGGAAAGTGTCGGACACGACACGTCAGAATTTTTGAAGTGTCAGTGCTTCATAGGTACTCACGATACAAATTAAGAGAAAAATAAATTGCAAGCTATAATTGCGAATACACATGACTTGAATACACTTGGTTTTTTAGTGAGGGTATCTAAACTTATTCCGTTTGTATTAGTTTATTTTATATTTTAAATAGTTTATGGGTTTTATAAAAGTTATGTGGTAGGAAAAGTGAGTTTGTCATGTTATATAAATTCATTTTCCGTGCCTGAATTTTTTTTTCCTTCAAAAAATGTGGGACCCACAAAATGTTGTATATGTAGAAAACTTCTATTTATTCCTAAATGCAAACCCCATAGTTTATAGTTAAAATCAAGTATTATTTATCAAAAAAAATATATATCAAGTAAGGGGTTTTTGAAGAAAAAAAATATTTTCAAATCAAATGATGGTAGCTCAGTTGGTGTCAGCTGAGCAGGTGGAGCAAACTTTCGGTACAACATGTGTACCTACACTCTGACAAAATGAGAAAAGTTTTTGGGAAATTTAAAAAAAAAAAAAATAAGGGTTAAAATGGAAAAGAAATTACCCATTTTAGTGAACGGATGTACTATGTTCGGACACCCATAGTATTAAAAAACTTTCCGAGCAGGTGAGGGTGAAAGCGTGTGTTCGATCTTCCCCAATATTGTCTTTGAGAGAGGTTTAAAGCCTTAATCGCAAGATCCGCCCCAAATTGGACTCATCACGAAGTGCTAAACAGATTGGAATATCTTAAATATATATATAATATATTAATATATATATATATATATATATATATATATATATATATATACATATATATAGGCAGGATCCTTTGACACTAGTGTCAAATTTGAATTTTGACATCTCATCTAAGAGTCGTTAGATAAAAAAAGATCAACGATTCTGATTTGTAAGCATGTGATACTATTGATCTTTTTTGATCTAACGGCTCTCAGATTAGGTGTAAAACTTCAAATTTGACACCGGTGTCAAAGGATCTTGCCTTATATATATATATATATATATATATATATATATATATATATATATATATATATATATATATATATATAGTGAGAGAAATCATTTGACTTCAGAATAAGACTTATACGGGGTGTGCAAAAAAACTGGTTCAGCTGCCCTGCCCTTGATCTGACCTTGACCTGACCCATAAATACCTATTTTTTGAACTGGGTGTAAATACTGACTACTGACCCACACTTATTTGGGTCAGTTTTAGATCCGAGTTGTTTTAATAATGACCCATTGACCCAAAACTTGACCCATATCTATTATGTGAAAAAAAAAATCACAAGTACATTAAAAGAAAAGTTTCAACGTAAAACAATTACGTCAAAATATTTTACGAAAAATATTTCCACAAATTTTTTTGACTAAAAATATTTTCTAAACATTTCTGTAAAAAAAATTGGCGGAAATTTTTTTTTTCAAATTTTTTTACGGAATCTAAATTTCAACAAAAAATTTCACAAAAAAACATATGCATCAAAAATTTCGACGAAATACATTTCGATTGAAATTTTTTGACGAAAAAAATTCATCAAAATTCTTTACAGAATTCAAATTTCGGCGAAAGTTTTTGACGGAAACATTATTCGTTAAACATTTTGGCAAAAAAAAATTTCGCCGAAATTTTTACGAAACACATTTCCATCTTGATAAAAAACATTTCCATCAAAATCTTCAACGGAACACATTTCTGTCAAAAAATTTCGGTAAAATTTGTGACAGAAAATATTTCGATAAGAAATTTTGACGGAAAAAATATTCTGCCAAAATTCTTTAGAGAATCTAAGTTTCGTCGAAAGTTTCGAATGAAACATTTTCCTCAAAAAAATTCCGTCAAAATTTTGAACGAAAAATATTCCGTCAAAATTTTTGACGGAATTCTTTTTTGGTTTAAAACATTTGATGGAGGAAATCATTTTCGTCAAAACTTTTGACGGAAACTAAATTTTGATAGAAAATTTATTTTTGTAAAAATTTTCATTAGAGAAAAAATTTTGTCGCTTTTCGACAAAAAGTATTCCGACGAAAAAATAATTTTGTTAAGAAATTTTCGTCATTTGTAACGTAGAAATTTCAATGAAATTTTGTGACGAAACTAAGTCAAAAACGGGTTAAGTCGGATTTGACCCACATGAGAAACCATGCCAGACTCACTTCAGAAACTAAGTCAGGTCAGATCTGAACCGGTTGTGAACTAGTTCAAAAAAATCCAAACCAAGTAAGACCTAATTTGAATCAAATTAAAGCGAGTCGGGTCAAAATATCTAACCTATAAAAATCAAGTTGGATCGAGTCGGCACAAAACCCTGACCCGACCTGACCCATGCACAACCCTACTTATAAGTCTTACTTCTCATCCTAGCCTTTGATTTTTGTCCATATAACGGTTATAGTTTAGGAAATTATATTAATTAATTAATTATTAATTACACTATAAAAGATAATCGTTGATTTCCATCCATCAACGACTGAGATGGGGAGTAAGACTTACAAGTCTTACTCTAGAGTCAAAAGAACCCTCCTATATATATATATATATATATATATATATATATATATATATATATATATATATATATATATGGGTAAAAGATCTCTCAAGTCACTGGAGATAAGGTTATCTCCAGTGAGCCCAAAACGACGTCGTTTTAGGATGGAAATCAAGATATTTTTGTAATTCTAATATATTGTAGGGTTATATTAGTCTCTATCATTATAATTTTTTGATATTATAATCCAAAACAACATCGTTTTGAGCTCACTGGAGATAATTTTATATTCAGTGACTGAAGAGATACTTTTCCCTATATATATATATATATATATATATATATATATATATATATATATATATATATATATACATATATATATATATATACATATATATATATATATACATATATATATATATATAGGAAAATCATTATCTCATTTTACATGAGATAACCTTCTCATGTTGTCTCACATCAAAAATTGTGCCACCATTTTTTTTTAATAAATGGTGGGTCCCACCACATTATGTGTCTATAGTAGGAGATAACTACCTCCTACAATATGAGAAAATAGAATCCCATATATATATATATTTAGGGAAAACCAAAAATCATGTTACAGGAAATTTGTTTTCCTCATGCTCTCATGTCATTTTCCGTTCAATGCTTTTTTTTTAATTTTTTTTTCTATTATTTAGCAGCCCCCACAAAAATATGTCTTAGTAACATGATATGTCAATATTCCTGTTGCAGGACATTTGCAAATTCCATATATATATGGATTTTATATTTCTCATGTTAAATGAGAATTGAAATCTCATAATGTAGAGATAAAAAGTATGTGGGACCCATGTATTAGAAAAAATTAGATGTAGGACCCATGTCAGCTCGGAAATCAAAGGGTGTGTAGGAAAGTTTGAATTCTCATGTTAAATGAGAAATATAAAACCCTATATATATAAATATATATATATATATATATATATATATATATATATATATATATATTTATTGGGAAGATTTAGCAAGTTTAGATTGGAGTGTGAAAAGGTAATGTACTAGGCGTAAATGGCATCAATCCGATATTCAAGAACTTAAATCAGTGCCTGTATGAGTCCGAAAGGGGCGAGGTGATAACAAAAGCTGGAAAAGGCTAATACTAATGGTGTTAAACAACATAACTTAGCAGCAAAAGAAGAAAATTGATTTTTGCTCCTTCTACTCTTCATAAATAAATAAATATATATATATATATATATATATATATATATATATATATATAGTTCAATGTTTACTAAATCCATGAATATTGATGGATATTATTCAAGTCTCAGTTTCAATGAATCCATAAAAAGTGTATAATTTTATGCGAGGCGGCTCTTTTGAATTGATTGTGTTGAATATAAACAAATATGAATGACGCCAAGACGTTAACAACTCAATTAAAACAAAAATGACAACACAACCACGAAAACTATTGGCGACTACATCCACTTGAAGGCAATAATGATCCTTACTCTATGGAGTATCACAGCAGAAGTCAATTACCCTATAATAAAATATAAAATTTCTTTATTTCCTATTCCTAGTAAAACCTATGTACCTATATACTACTTTACCAAGTTAATGACATTTTGGGCTAGGAAGCTCAACTCAACAAGCTCTAATTGACTTGAGCATAATAAACAGATTAATAATTAATTAGACAACAAAAGAAAGGAGAAATAAACAAAGAATAGAGCAAAGACTGAAGCTGAATTAAGAGAATGTACTGAACCTGATTTTGTAGAACAGAACAACACACACACACAGCATGCATGGCTCCTCGCACGCCATTCATTGAAGCCATCACCATGTTGATGGGGTCAGCAAATGGCATACAGGGAGCCAGGCATACAAAGTATATGCTAATCCTCAAATGCCAAAATCTGTAGTGTTCCTCTGAAAGTAGTGTAGCAAGGAACATTATGCAACAAGAGAGAAGAAAACCCTTTCCTCTCTTAAGTTCTCCACCTAAAAAACAAAAAAAAAAAAGGGTCCTCTTAAGTTCAATAGGCTACTGTTTCTACTTGGAAAAACCAAAGCAGCTTTGAAAATACTCTACCTGAACGACCATGTCTTTTTCTTACCTTTTTAAACTCCCTGAAGGTTATAAGGATGACTTTGAAGAGATTAGGGGTCAGATATATAGGGTAAGAAAGAGATGAAGGTGGATAACTATTTAGAGCCTTTTCCTGTTTGCTGGATGCTATGATGACTCTAGGGATGCTTCAGTGTTCAATTTCTTTTTCCATTACACATAAAGGGCAATTCTTTTTTATCTTCTGTAACAAATTTGTCTTCGAGTGCTTGGATCACTTTAGATTCTTATCACCCCACAATTAAACATCTTCAAATAGCGAGATTTTCTCTCCCTTGTCCTTTTCATTTATACTTTGTGCTGTTTCATTTTTTTTTTTTTCTTTCTCTTTCTTTTCTCATTTTGGTACACGTGATGTATGAATACATCTGAGTCTTTATAACAAGGGAGGTACATTAGGGAGAACTTTGGTACTTGTTCCTCCTCTTTGTTTTTCTTCCTTTCTGTACCTGCTTTTATTTTGAACAATTTTTTGCATGGGCATTTCAAATCAATTGTTGCGGTCACAAATATATAAATATTAATATAAGGGTTTTCTTGTAGCTTAACTATAGGGGATGAATATATTTACAAATTTTTTTTGTTACAAACTACACTATCTTCTCCCGGGAGAACATAGTGTAGTTTGTAAGAGTTTGTAAACAAAAAAGTTTGTAAATATAACTTACCCTTATATATATATATATATATATATATATATATATATATATCTCTTTATTCTGGAACACATGACACAAACTCATAACATGACACGATATTTTTTATAAAATTAAAATATTCAATGAAAAGTGTGAAAAAGTTTAGAATTTACACTTATCTGTCCATTTCTTTGGAATTTGCCTTCAAGGAGAATTCTTCATACCAAACATCTTCGTAACTACACTGATGTACATTGAATTTGTGAGTGCTTTCAAATTTCCGAGCAATCCACACATGCATGGAGTAATGGACTCTAAAATGGGATTGAAATTTGAAACGGAAAGCAAATAACTTTATTCAATCCCAAAAATAAAAATGATATATCTTACCATGTAATACATTTCGTAGCTATTAACAAAACATTCCATTACTAATTAATAATGAAATTCGTCCATCGTTAATTAATGATGAAATATGTCCGTTACAAACAAGTGAAAAAATCTGTCCTTTCTGACATTATCTTGGACAACAACAAAAAAAAAAAAGTTCGTGACTGATACAAACCCATGTCATGGGTATCAGGACGGCTCATTGATCAATTTAATTACCCCTCTTTTAAAATTAATTTATTACATTATTCATTTTCTAAAATTATATATCAATATATGCTCTTATAATAATATTATATATCATTATGTCACTATCTGAACAAAGTCTAATTAAACCCTACTCTTTGGTGAGTCATTTACCAGTAAATGACTCATTTACCAGTAAATAACTCATTTACCTGGATAAGTGTAGATCAAACTTTAGACAAATAGGGACAGATCGGTATCTAGTTCGAGAAGATTGACAAATTGATATATAGTTTTAAAAAAGGGTAAAGTGATATTTTTTTATTAAAATGGAGGCAAGATGGTCAATCAGCCGTCTCACGACAGGCTAGATGAATTGGGCCTAGTTCAGGGCCTAATTCACTCGCAGGTAAAAAGAAGGTTTAATCTCATATGTATTTTCTCATAGACACCATCCACCATTTGCTCACAGTCTTCTCATAATGTACAGTGATCTGTCACCATCTACAATTAATTTTCCCATCGTTAACTCTCATAAACAAGAGATGAAACAATAACAAAATCTATAACCGAATTATTTTTCAATCACTAATACTTTAGTAGTCACCACACTTTTTCAAATGAAATATTTCATCACTAATTTACTTAATGACAATTTTTATATATCTTAGTAATGGAATTTTTCCGTTGTTAATAACAAATTTTTTTTTGTAAGAATAATCTCAAACTTCAAGCCATATACGAACATCACAAATATCAAAGAAATTGCCGAATCAATAAAAGTCACGGGCAAAGGCACATACACAAGCAGAGTGGTTGAATATAGGGCTCCCTTCAAGTGACATAGGTTGTCTAAGTAGGACCAGAACAATTCCTGAAACAAAACAAAGCCACAACCATACAATTTGAAGAACAGTCAACTACGTATATAATTATTTATAAAACGTAATCGTTTGCGCATGATTGCAAGGAACTCCAAGTTGTCATCTTTTTTCCTTTTTCATGAGGACTAAAATATTTGGCACTGTCTGTGTGTTTGGACTAACCTTATTACCCTTCCCACTGAAGATTCTATGCTTCTCTTGTGCTCTTTTTTCGTGTAGCAGGTCTTTTGCACATGCATTCAACTAGGGTAATTGAAAGACCACGTTGCTCTCACCATACCTTTCAGTAATCAAAAGAAAAGGGTCAAGGATTCAAGGAATGCCTAGCCATGTCTTCCAAGCCTCTAAAATGAAAGATATTTTTCCATTGGTCAGCACCTTTATATCATGGACACAAAGATATCACGCCCAAAATTTCCAGGCGCAACGTTCAAATTAGCTCCAATTGGTAGGTGTTCAACACATTTTTTATGTGCACACTCAATTGCTCCAATTCTCTCCATAAATGGAGAAATTATTAATTTCCATATAATGGCATGATGGGTGGAACACAATACACAGTTAAACGCAATAAAATAAATTTGGGAAATACATTGATTACCGCGATATTTTCCTTTTTTTTGAGTTATGCAAATCAAAATGGTCGGTGGGGATATACTATACAGCTCAATATGTTAAAAAATTAAACTTTTTTAAATTATAAAATTTATGTTAAAATTGATATTTAAATGCATTAAATAACAATTTAAACTCAATCTTGTTGACAACTATATACAGCTACAAAACTACCCAAAACGAAAGAGTGAATAGCCAAGAATAACCGGTTTTCTTTTATTTTCATCATGAAAGCAGAATCAGATCGGTGATTGATAATCTAAACTAAAAAATGTTGATATTAAGCGAAATAAAATGTTGAGCCTTCATATAGAGAGACAGTGTTATTAAATTCAAACCGATTTTCGACTTAGTTGGGATATTGGATCAATGGGTCACCGATTCAAGCAGTGGTTACTAGTTTAACCTGCATAAATAAAATATATATAATAAGTATGAAATTTTAAGCATTTTAGCTAATAATTAGAGTTAGTTTAATGGTAAGTGCTATAAGTTATAATTCATATAGTCTAGGTTTGAATCTTATTAGTGATATTTTTCAAGTATTATGTCCAAAATTTCACAAAATCATTTTAAAAAAATAAAATTGGTATCGGTATATTACTGGTTGAATTCTGTTCAAGACCGGTTCACCGGTTTCATACCTAATCAAATACATAACCGGCCAAATACCTGCATCGGACTGGTTGCAGGTTCGATTTACAACTAGTCAAACCGGCTGGGACAGATTGATTTTTATAACACTGTAGAGAGAGCTAGAGGCCATCAATTTGACCAAGGCTTTGAATGTAGCTAAATCTAAGTAATTCACATGACTTATTACAAGAGTTGTTGATCAAGTAACGACTCAACTAAACCTCAAATTGACTTGTCCAAAAGGTAGCAGATTTGATTCCTGAGAGTCACGACTCCAGTGAAAGGTGAAGTGGTTCAAACCCAAAATCGGATTAGTTGATCCCATATTAGGGCATCAATCACCGGTTGTATCTATAAAAAAATTCAAATGACTTTTTTAATAACTTACCAAAATCACGTTACATTGTTTATTTATTTATTTACAAGGGGTTCAAATTTATTATACTTAGACAATCATTTCGGAAAGAGATTTCATGGATTTAGCATTACCTAAAGTAGGAATCTCTAGGTTACAAAGGATCTTTGAAAACATACTTCTTGCCCAAAAATGAAAAAAAGTGGGATATGGGTGGAATAAATATAAAGGCAAGGATAATGTAAAAGTGTTACTTTTCACTATATTTGGTAAAAGGAGTACCAAGTACTCTGTGCTCCTGAAGCACTAAAAATATTTTCCTTTGATTCACGTGGGCTAATATGTAAAGTTGCATGAAGTTTGTGTGTAATGATAACATGTATATAAAGCAATGGAGAGTTCGTAAAATCTTAACAAAAGTAATAAAAGTTCATTATTTCAGTTCGTTACCCTTTTTTTATGATCTTGGAGCCAAGCTCCTAACATTGGTGATTTCATTTAGAACATTCTAGAGAGGTATAATATAAAAAACATTGATGGGCCATTATTGGATATCATAGCCCAAAGAAAATTGGGAAGAAGAAGCATTTTCTGTATCATGAAAAACTAAATTCTTACAAATATACAATGGCCAAAATATATCAGTATCCTATAATAGAATCCACACATTAGACTAGTGAATGATGGTAGACAGTTACAACCGCTAATGAGGTGGTAAAACAAATAAAAGAAGAAATAATAAAATATGAATAAAAATATACTATAAAACTCCCCCAAGATAGAGAGTGTATATTGAGAACTCCTATCATGGAGAGAAGTGAAAAGAAAAGATCATGAGGAAGTGTTTTGGTGAGGATATCATCAGTAAGTTGTTGTGCAGAAGGAACAACAAAGGTCTGAAGTTTACCTTTGGTGACTTGTTCACGGACAGTGTGACAATCAATTTCAATGTGCTTGGTATGTTCATGAAATGGCAGATTAGCCGTAATGTCCAGAGCAACCTGATTATCACATAATAAATGAGCATGGGAAAGATAGGCAATATACAGATCCTTGAGTAAGGAAAATAACCAAAGAATCGCGCAAGTGACATTAGCCATAGACCGGTATTCAATCTCACCAAGAAAGATGTAATAGCCAGTAACAGATCTTCGACTGTCAGGACAAGTAGCCCAATTAGAGTTAGAGAAAAAACTCAGTCGAACAGTGGAAGTAGCAGAAAACAAAAGACCTTGAACAATGGTGCATTTTAAGTATCCAAGGATGCACGCACAACTTGCATATGAGGAATCCAAGGAGAAGCCATGAATTGACTAAGCATGTTAACAGCAAAAGAAAGGTCAGGCCAAGTGATAGTTAACTAAAGAAGCCTGCCATTGAGGCGTCTGTAAGGTATGAGATCAGGAAGAAGATCTCCAGAGCCAAAAGACAGTTTCAAAATTAGCTTCCATTAGGGTGGCTTGAGGCTTGTAACCAAGAGAACCAGAATCTTATAAAATGTTTAAGAAAAACTAACGTTGGCTCAAATAAATTCCACGATGGGATCTGGCCACCTTAAGGCCCAAAAAATACTTAAGAGCACCCTAATTGCTAAATTGAAATTTCCTGTCCAATGAGGAAGTAAGATGATGCAGTGCAACAGTGTCATTAGAGGCAAGAATTATGTCATCAATGTAAACTAAAACAACAATGAAGTAAGTAGCAGTAAATTAAGTAAACAATAAATGATCAGAGGATGATTGAGTAAAACCAATTGAGAGTAAGGTGATGGAAAATTTAGCAAACCATTGGCAAGAAGCTTGCTTGAGTCCATAGAGAGATTTTTGAAGATGACAAACAACATTGAGAGGAAGACGATCCCTCTGTCCAGAGTAACCTGGAGGTAAAGACATGTACACATCTTCTACAAGATCACCACGCAAAAAAGGTTTACTAACATCAAGTTGAATTAAAAGCTAATTGTTAATGACAGTAAGGGAAAGAAGAATGCAGACAATAGTGATTTTTGCCATAGGAGAAAAGGTCTCCAAAAAATCAACACCCTTATGCTGAGAAAAACCTCTGGCAACCAAACGGGCTTTGTATCTTTCAAGGCTGCCTTAAGATTTATATTTGACCATGTACACCCATTTGCAGCCAATAGGCCATTTATAGGTGGTAGAGAGACGATCCTCCGAGTGTTGTTTTGCTCCAAAGCAGGAATCTCAACATCCATAGTTGCACACCATTCGAGAAGTTGGGATGCTTCAGAGAAGTTAGAGAGCTCAAAATGAAAAGAGAGGGCATTAAAAAAAGCATGATGAGAACGGGAAGATTTGTGTAAGAGAGAAAATTAGAGATGTGGTGGGAAGTTGATGAACAAACATAAGACAAGAGATGAGGAGGGGGTTCTCTGAGTAAGAGTGATGGGAAGAAGGAGGTGCAGAAGCTTCAGTGGTAGGTGTAGAGGGAAAAGGAGGAAGTGAGGTGTGTAATGGGGAACAAGAAGCAAAAGAGAAAATAGATTCATGGAAAATGACATCCCTGGGCATAATTATATGATTAATAGAGAGGTCAAGTAACTTGTAACCTTTGTAACTAGTAGGATAACCAAGAAACACTACCAGAAGATATCGAGGAGAGAATTTGTGATGACCAAGAAGTAGGGTGGATAGGTAGCAAAGACAACCAAAGACTCTGAGGTATGAGTAGGATGGGACTTTGTGGGACAACAACTTAAAAGGTGTTTTGTGAGAGAGGAGGGGAGATAGAGTGCAGTTGATAAGATAAACAACAGCCTGAATACAGTCATGCCACTAAGGTGATGCCAATGACTTATTCTTAGGATTTCCTATGTTGAATTTTGGCAAGAGTCTTGTCAATGTAAGTAGCCTAAGGTGATGCCAATAACTTATTCTTTCGGTCTCATAAGAGTTTTATACCAGGAATATAATTGGCTCCCTTAGGACTTTCATATCAAAACGCTTATTTAGCCAATTTTTTATGCTTGATATTACATTCTTGTTGTTTCCAATAAGGAGCATATCATGTAAATAAAGTACCAGAAAAGCTATTTCCTCCCATTGGATCCTTTACATATAAATACAAATACAAACTTGATGTTCCATGACCTAGATGCTTGCTTAAGTCCATAGATGGACTTTTATAACTTGCATATTAAGTGTTCCTGCCTATTAGCTATAAACCCTTTTTGATTGTTACATGTAGATATCCTGACATTCAACTCCTAAAACTCAATAAAATCTCATAATTGAGATTTATAGCAGCAACTAAAAGAATCTTGATAGATTCAAGCGTGGCTTCTGGCAAACATTTGCCACCAAACTAGTTTTGAAGATTTTCACCTTCTTGTCTATCCTCTCTTAGGTCCACATGCACCTAGTGGGTCTTACCCCTCTTGGTGCCTATATTATGGACCGAATGGAGTTGAAATACAAATATTCCACCTGATGGCTAATAGCTTGAGCAACACTTGATCAACAACATTTTTTAGTGATTATCGTAACTAGTGGAATCAATGTCACTTAACAAAAGATAACTTAAGGATTAAAAAAGTTCTCTCCTACTATGAATGTACCACTAGACCTTATGTTTCTACAGGTAGATCCAAGTTCCGGGTCAGGTGATGGATCTTTAATTTCTTGATACTCTGCACATTACGTGTTTAACAAATCCTTGATATTGTTCTTTCACATGTGATACTAATATTTTTAATAGTTCCATTTGTATATTATCATGTTGAAATTTCAATTATGGTTACAGTGTTTTGATATGCGATCAGCATTTAAGAAATTACAAGACGAAAAGAAGAAGAAAGTGACTCAATCAATGCAAGAAAGGCAGAAAAACTGATTAAAAGTATCCAAAGTCTGAATATCAGGAAAGATGCAGTAAAAGAAGTCAAAAAGGACAAAGAAGAGCTAAAATCCCACGCTGTCAGCGTGGGTATGGCGCTCACAGCGTGGGAAGCAGGAATTTGGCAGAAGATCCCGCGCTGAGAGCGTGAGATCCGCGCTATCAGCGCGGGAGAGCAAAAACAGGCAGAACCTCCAACGCTCACAGCGCGGGAATGGCGCTGTCAGCGTGGGAGGCGCGAAAGATGAAGTTCAAAAATTGGCAAATTAGGTCAAGGTCTCTTATAAATAGAGACTCAACCTTGAAAGGGAGACGAACACCAAAGACCCAAAAAGAGGCAGATCCGTCTGGAGAAGGAGGGCGTTCTTCGTGTTCGTCGTCTCGTTCTTGTACTTTTCTTCTATTTTATTTTCAGTTAATGTTGAATTCACATCAGCGATCATGATGTTGATTGAGGTAATTGTACAAGAAAAAGAAAAAGAAGTTGTGATTGAACAAGAGCAGGTTGAAGAACAACCAGTTGTGGCAAATAAAAAGCATGAGTTAAGCCACGAATATGTGATGTTTAAGGCACCCTATCCAGAAAGATTTAAGAAGGGAGCCTATAACAAACATTATGATAGATTCTTGGACATTTTCAAGAAGCTACACATCAATATTCTTTTTGCTGAAGCCCTAGCAAATATGCCTGGATATGCAAAATTCATGAAAGATCTTTTATCCAGGAAGCAGAAGCTACAGGAATGCCAAACTGTAACACTCACTGAGGAGTGTAGTGCTTTTATTCAGCAGAGAATCCCAGATAAGCTTAGTGATCCAGGGAGTTTTAATATCCCTATTGTTATTGGTGATATTGGCATTGGGAAAGCTTTATGTGATCTTGGGGCTAGCATTAATCTGATGCCCTTTTCAGTGTACAAATCTTTGGGGATTAAGGAATTGAATCCTACCGAGGTATCTCTCCAATTGGCTGATAGATCCGTGAGGAAACCTAATGGTATTATAGAAGATATCCTTGTCAAGGTTGATAAGTTTATCTTTCCTGCTGACTTTGTGGTGTTAGATATGGGAGAAGGAAGTGAGAAACCCATGCTATTAGGAAGACCCTTTTTGGCTACAGCCCGAGCTTTAATTGATGTTGAACAAGGGATGATTAAACTGAGAATGAATGATGAGGAGATTATCTACAATGTTTCAGAAGCTATGAAGAGACCTGCAGAGAATAATGATTGTGTCCAGGTTGATTCTTGTCATGAAACAATTCAACACAAGAAAGAGCGACCTCAAGAGATTGATTATGAGTTGAAAGCTCGTGATCATATACCTTTTGAAAAAGAAAGAATTACTGTGGAGGTACTGGAAGAAAAAGCTGAAGATGTAGAGGTTGGTGCCCCTAAGGTTGAGTTGAAACCATTACCAGACACATTGAAGTATGTGTTTTTGGGAGATGGTGATACTTATCCGGTAATTGTAACAGCCCGTGTTAACCCGGATTGTTAACATACTATCGTATTAAGCCACGCTTAATTAAAATGCGGAATAACTTTTTCTTTAATTCAATTATGACGTCATTAACCTTAACCAACTTGATTACTTAATCAATTTCATAAAATACTGCCTGTATGTAAATTGCAAGACAACTAACTGGAATACCTCATATATAATTAATAAGTGAGTATCTAAAGCCACAGGACTACAACTCGTAGCCTGGGTCAAAATCCTGATACTTTAATTACAACATCAATTAAAAACACTACAAACCACGTGGCATGGACAAACCCCATGCTCACCAAATAAGGCAACAATGCCCAACAACAGTCTTCAACATAAACTTAACAGAAAACATAACGACAGTCAATAATCAGCAATCAACAACCAGCAGGTCAGCATATCATAACTATCAACTCAGCTCTGGCCTCCTGCCACCTGAGCCCTCAACATTACCTGATCCTGAAATAAGCGTCCCCAAACGTGGGGTGAGATCTCTAACAAGAAATCTCAGTAAGACAAGGGGTCCTCAAGGAGTTTCCACCCCAAGCTCACTTACATGTGTAATATAAGTTCCAAAAACAGTATTTACAATATAAGTTCCAAAACTATGCGATGCAACAATTAATCATGCCATGTGTGTTTATCAAATCTACTGGCCAGAGAAATGTAGGAATACGTCTATACCTACATGAGTACAAGGACGCTACCTGCACCTCACCCACAGCCTCACCATCTTGTATGTACTACATACTCAGGCTTACCGTATAGGTGGACACCACATGCATCTCATAAAAGCACATTGCATATAAATAGCTCAACAGCATTTCCAAAACATTAAAGCATGTAACACAGCATGCATAAACCCATCCCCATGGGACATGGTGGAACAACAAAATGGCTAAACCGAGGACACGAAAGCTTACCTTGCAAGCTAGCTATCCAAGCCAAGAGTCCAACCACTCACAAGTCCAAAAACAGCAGTATCACAATCTGATATGGACCAATAATACATCAATATTTATGCATCACAAGCATACAACTTAAAGACTACGCCTTTCCTTTACGTTTTACGTCTTAAGGCTTCCAACAAAGCCATAAGCCCTTAATCATATGATTCTGACTTAGTTCATTTATTACAGAAGTTAAACTTCCTTAATCTAGGGTCCACAAACACCCACTAACTTACTGTTCACACAGCACAGCTACTGTTCTTCGAAACCCAGGATATCCCGATATCAGAAGGGACATATCCGGATATGCCATATCCGGATATCACACTGGACATATCCGGATATGCCATATCCGGATACCCAGGTCCCATATCCGGATATCAATATCCGGATACCATATCCGGATATCGATATCCGGATATCTGTTCGACAAATATCCGGATATCTCACGACAGAATGCAGTTTCTGCATTTCGAGGATACCCAGTCCAAAGATCCCACTTTTAACACATGTACACGTTAAAGGATCCATTTTTAAGCATATACAAGTTCACTTAGGTGTTGGTTACTTCATTTTAACCTTTTACCTGCCAAGACATCACCTTTAAGCATAAAAACTTAAGATCAAAGGTGTAGGAAACTTACCCCAAGCTTAAAGCAGCCAACAATGGTGCTCTTGGAGCTCACAAGTCAGCTCCAATGTACAGACTCTAGGGAGGACGAAAATGGAGCAACAAGGTGAGTTCTTTCTTCACCAAGGAAGCTACTTGAAGCTTCAACACTCACACAACACCAACTCAGCCTCACCCCTCAACAAAACAGCCTTCCCAACTCAGAATGAGACCAACGATGTAGTCTCAAGGCTCACTCCCACTCTCACCAAGTGTTTAAAGTGATGGAACAAGCATGAAAGGTGATAATCTAAGCCAAAGGAAGAAGGAGGAGGCAAGGGAAACACAAATGGTGGAGGTGCAGCAAAGGGAGCTCAACACCAGCACAAAACTCACGTAGGAGGCCAATATGGCCTAGGGTTTTGTGCAAAGTTAGTATTTATAGGGGCTTAAGCCATTACGCGCAGTATTAGCCTTAATAGCAAAGTAAAAGATCTTGATCCCAAACTTCGGAATCTAGACCTAGACATTTTTCTAAGATTTTTCATATTTTTATTTTATTTTTCGGAGCACCTTTCCGGTACGCGCTTTTCCATAGCCAGTATCAGTTCTGGCATCAGATTACGTTATTTTGACTTGAAACTTGTTTAACAAGTCCTACATAATATTCTAGTAATTATCATGCATTCGTTATAATTTTCCGGGATACTTTTCCGGTACGCATTTATACCGAGTAGCAGAACCGGTATCTGCGCTTTTCTTCCGAAAAGCGACTTTCAGCATTTTTACTCACTCAGTATAATTATTTAAGCCCAATAATAATTATTAAGGTCAATTATGGAATCATTTTCTAGTTATCATAATTAATTCACTAATTACCTTAATTAGCGGTGCGGGTTCTTACATTCACCCCACCTTTTTAAGGATTTTGTCCTCAAAATCAGAAACATACATGTCTCGAAAGTCGGGATACTGTCGGAGAAGCTCGTCCTCTCGCTCCCACGTGCACTCCTCGGGACTACGCCCAGTCCACTACACCTTGACCATCTGAATGATCTTGCTCCTAAGCTGTTTCTCGCCTCGATCGAGAATCTTGAGTGGTCCGACGGGAGTCTTTAGGTTCTCCCGAACCTCCACATCATCAGGTTGCACCACGTGCGAAGGATCTGCTATGTACTTCCGAAGCTGAGACACGTGAAACACGTCGTGGATGTTGGCTAAGTTCGGAGGTAAGGCGAGTCGATAGGCAACTGGTCCTACTCTACCAAGGATCTGGTAGGGCCCAATGAATCGCGGGCTCAACTTCCTCACTCCGAGTGCTCGTCCAACACCGGTGACAGGTGAAAGTTTCACAAACACGTGCTCACCCTCACTGAACTCCAGTGGTCGATGCTTGACATCATAGTAGCTTTTCTGGCGATTCTGTGCCTGCTTCAACTTTTCCCTGATCATCTGGATCTGCTGGGTAGTATCTTGGACAAAGTCCAAGCCAAATAGCTCCTTATCTCCAACCTCAGACCAGCAGGTAGGAGTCCGACACCTCCTACCATACAGCGCCTCGTAGGGTGCCATGCCCAGACTAGCATGAAAACTGTTGTTATACGAGAATTCTACCAACGGAAGGTACCTATCCCATGCAGAACCCTGCTCCAATGTGCAAGCTCTCAACATGTCCTCCAATGTCTGGATGGTCCGCTCAGTCTGTCCGTCAGTCTGAGGGTGATAGGCGGTACTCAATCTCAACTGCGTACCAAAAGCCTCCTGCAGCGCCTCCCAGAACCGAGATGTGAACTTCGGGTCCCTATCACTGATGATACTCTCGGGCACCCCGTGAAGCCTCACAATCTCACGGACATATAGCTTGGCCAACTGCTCGGTAGTGAAGCTCACCTTCACTGGAAGAAAATGGGCAGACTTAGTCAATCTGTCCACTATGACCCAGATAGAGTCATAACCAGCCTGAGTTTTAGGCAATCCCACCACGAAGTCCATGGAAATACTCTCCCACTTCCACTGTGGAATCTCCAGAGGTTGAAGTTTACCAGACGGTTTCTGGTGCTCAATTTTCACTTTCTGACAAATAAGGCATTTGGACACGTAGACCGCTATGTCCTTCTTCATGCCCGGCCACCAAAAATTCCTTTTTAAGTCCTGGTACATTATTGTAGCACCAGGGTGGATAGTGAACCGGCCCTTATGAGCCTCTGCCATAACCTCATCGGTCAGTGGCCCTCGAGGAATAACAATCCTCTTCTGGAACAGCAGCAATCCATCCTCGTTCCAAGACACACCGTCCTGGTTCTTCACATAATCAAGGCACTCTCTTTGCACTTGCGCCTCTTTAATCTTTTCCATCAGCTCATTAATCACTTCTGTTGTTTCCATCTCAAGCAGTGCACCCCCAAACAAAGAGTTCACTCTCAAGTCTCTGAACTTTTCGATCACCTCGTAGTCGCTCATCATCAAGCTGGATAAGCTCACGGATTTCCGACTCAAAGCATCGGCTACCACATTGGCCTTGCCAGGATGGTACCTCAACTCAAAGTCGTAGTCCTTCAAGAACTCCATCCATCTTCGTTGTCTCATGTTCAACTCTTTTTGGTCAAACAGATACTTCAGGCTCTTGTGATCACTGAATACAACAAACTTCATGCCAAACAGGTAATGCCTCCAAATCTTGAAAGCAAAAACAATGGCTGCCAACTCCAAGTCGTGAGTCGGGTAGTTCTCCTCATGAGGTTTCAACTGTCTTGAAGCATAGGCAACAACTTTCCCTTTCTGCATCAACACACAGCCTAGTCCTTTACCAGAGGCATCGCAGTATAACTCAAACTGTTCCGCAGGA
>JAVKPL010008770.1:0-34614 GCA_032173675.1 Gastrolobium villosum | reverse complement strand
TTAGGTGGCTGAGATGGACCAGAACCTTGTGGAGATTGGCTTGAAATTTGTTCTTGCTGGACTGCCAATTCATGTGGCTGAGATGGACCAGAACCTTGTTGAGTGCTTGGCTGTCCATGTTGACCTTCAAGTGCATGAGTAGTAGAGCTTGTGGATTGATTCCTTGCAATGAATCTTTTAGTACGGGCCATTTTCCTGTAAAAGTTAATTATTTGTGGTCATATAATATAAATAAAAAAGAAGAGTTTACACATCAAAGAAGAGTTTACCTATAACCAGTAGCAATAATTTATGTCATTATTCACCTCAACAAGATGTATAACAGCAAGTAAAACAGAATATTGTCCATACCATTTAAAATGCATCATATAGCTTACATATCAAAAAAAATGTCCATACTTAAACAAAATAAAAACAGAATGGGCATAATTCCTATGGGCATAATTTCTGCAAGTAATAGATCACATATCCATTTCATCTTCATCATTTGGATTAGGAATCAAATTTGGAACATCATCATCTATGGCAGGTCTAGGTAGGTGTAGAGGTATTGTGTCATCAACTAAAATTTGGTCCAGGTTTTGTGACGGAAATTGGTCAGTGCATGTCATAATATCTTCACCCATATCATACAAGTCTCTTGGCTTCACATTAACAGGTATACTCCACCCATTTTCTTTCTCATCATCAACATAAAAAACCATTTGAGCTTCAGAAGCTTTAATATACGGCTCATCATCCTCTTTCTCACCGGTATGTATCAATTTAGAAAAGTTCACTTGATTAAAACCCAATTTATCCTTTTTAAACCCTCTTTGAGTAGTGGTATCAGCCCATTGGCATTTAAACAATGTCACTGTGAAGGATCCACTGTAATTAATCTCAACGATGTCAATCAATTTGCCATAGTAAGGAACCCCTCCACATATCATTTGGCCATCTTTACTACTTGGATAACTTCTAGTGTCAAACGTTCCATAAACCCCACTATTTTGGGTTTTTAGGTTCTTATCGCGATCCAAGGTACGGTACTTGGTTCCGTTGACATTATATGCATTGAACCTTCTAGCTTCATAAAGTGGACCTTTTCCAAGGGATAACATAATGTCTTTGTCTGATTCCCCTATATTGTCCATATCAATAACAACCTACAATAGTTAACTGACTAATGTTAGTTAACTACATTTAAACTTAAAAAAGCAATCTTCATCAATGTGGACTATGCGATAAATACTCACGCGTTTAGAGAACCATTCAACAAATTCTCTATGAACCCGCCGATCTATCTCAGCTTGACTTCTAATACTCCTCCTTAGTTGTCTCTTCAAGTCAGTCCTAAATTCCCTAATTAAAATAATGACATTAAAAAAAATTCCATGGAAAGAACTTACATTAACTAAACAAGAATTGGCAGTACTTACTGAACATAACTTTCAACAAGTGAGCAATTTGTTAGTACGTGCCTATGAGCCTGTAACCATTCCATGGATGTAAGATTAAAATAGGTAGATGCACCAATTGGCTTTCCTTCTTTGGGAAATAAATCATCTACGCGAGATTTAGGGTACAAATCATCAGGAACGTCATCAACACGACAAGGTCGATTCCACTAGGTCTCAATATTATCAAGGTACCTTGAACAAAATGTTAAGATTTCTTGTGTTAGGTAACCTTGGGCTATAGACCCTTCTGGTTGTGCTCTATTACGAACATACGATTTCAATTTTCCCAAGTATCTCTCAATAGGATACATCCATCGGTAGTGAACGGGGCCTCCAAGCTTAGCTTCCTCAACAAGATGAACAATCAAATGAACCATGACAGTGAAAAATGATGGGGGAAATAACATTTCCATGTGGCATAGAGTTAACACAACTTGACTCTGTAAATTATCCAAATCTGAAACAGTCAATACCTTATCACATATCTGCTTGAAGAATGAGCACAACTCAATCAAAATGCGTGATACATTATCAGGCAATGAGATTCGCATGGCCAATGGTAGTAGTTGCTCCATCAATATATGACAATGCGTGATCTATGCACCTAGCAATGTTACTAGCATAACCATCCGGTACGGTGATATTCGTCAAGGTCTTTAGGAAAGCCTTCTTGCCTTGATTAGTCATTGTGTACACTGCCAAAGGATACTTTCCATTCTCTAATGGCCAGAGGTCATTTTTACAACCCATTCTTTGCAAGTCTTTTCTAGCATTCAAATGGTCTTTTGATTTAGTTGCATCGTTAAGCAATGTGAAGATGATATTGTCGCATACATTCTTCTCAATGTGCATCAGGTCAAGATTGTGATGCAATAAATTATGCCTCCAGTATGGAAGCTCAAAAAAAATGCTTTTCTTCTTCCACTGCATGGTGTTCCCATGTGCATCACGATCACTAACACGTGCTCTTTTCCCTCTACCACTTACTGTAGGTGCTCGACCAAATGTAACACGCACATCTTGAACTTGTTCAAGAATTTCACAACCAGATAACAATCTTGGAGGATTACGCATCTCTTGCTTTCCATTAAATCGAACCTTGTTCAATCTAAATCTATGTCTTTGATGAAGAAAACGTCGACGATCCATAAAACACCATTTTTTACTATGATAAAGACGACAAGTTTCAACATCAAAGTTGCATGATGGACAAGCTAACCCAGTGTATGTGTTCCATCCAGACAGATTACCCAATCCAGGAAAATCACTAATGGTCCACAATAAAGCTGCCCGTAGTTTGAACATATCTTGTGTTGAAGCATCATAAGTATCTACACCGTCATGCCATAATTCCTGCAATTCTTTCATTAAGGGTTGTAAGTACACATCAATATCATTTCCTGGCATTCGTTTACCAGGAATTATCGTTGAAATAATGAATGATGTTGACTTCATACACAACCATGGAGGTGTATTGTACGGGATTAAAACAACAGGCCAAATGCTATAGCTGGAACTCATATTACCAAATGGATTAAAGCCATCAGTAGCCAAACCAAGACGAACATTACGTGCGTCTGATGCAAATGATGTGTGCAGCAAATCAAATCTCTTCCAAGCTTCAGAATCTCTAGGATGCCTCGTCTTGCCATCATTATCACCACCCATAGCATGCCATTTCATGTCTTCTGCAATCTTTGACGACAGAAACAACCTTTGTAGGCGTGGTTTGAGAGGAAAGTAATGAACTACTTTTGCTGCCACATTATGCTTACTACTTTGATCACTAAGGTCACCACCTTTTGTGCGTGGTTTCCATCTCGATGTGCTGCACACCTTACAAATTTGTAAATTTTCATTATCCACACCCCAATAGAGCATACAATTTTTTGGACAAGCATGTATCTTCTGATAATCCAAACCCAGTTTGGTAATTGTTTTCTTTGCCTCATAAAAGGATTTTGGAATTTTTGCGTGTTCAAAAGCATCGTGTAGTAATTCCAATATCAGACTCATTGCCTTGTCACTCATCCCACACAAACATTTGATATGATACAACTTCACAATAAAAGATAACTTTGAATATTTCTTACACCCTTCATACAATGGTTGCTCTCCATCTTTCACCAATTCATAAAATTCCTTACACCCTTCAAACACTCTTTCATGAGGATTATGTGTTGGATCTTCGTCTTCTCCAATATTTGAATTCTCATGGTGCCCATCCACCCCAAAAGCATCATTTACCATCATTCGAATTATGTCTTCATGACCAATGTCATCTTCAGGAACACCCGCTACATCTGGCTCAACATTACTACTTTCTGTAACCTCTGACTCGCCGTGGAAATACCAAAAAGTATATCCTTCTGGGAATTTTGTGCAAAGTAAATGATCATACACTACCTCCTTTGCAAGCCACTTTCTAAAACCACAACAAGAGCAAGGCATAGTATCAAAAGATCTACAGAACTATGCGAAACAGCAAAATCAATGAATGCCCTAACTCCTTGTTCATATTCAACTGTATTTCGCGGTTTCATAATCCATGTCTTATCCATTTGCTCTGAAAAATGACGACAACTTCGTTAGAATTTGCCAAGAAAGGAGAGGTTTAATTTCACGTGGGCTGTTACGATGTAACTTTGAAATGAAATTGACAAGAAAGTGAGAAATTAAAAGTAATACAGGGAATAAGTGACCAATATGGATTAAACTAGTAGGGACCGAATATGGATTAAAAGCAATGTGACAACCCTCACCCAAACATCAATGATTGATATATTGGACTGATTATGTTTGGCTGTAAAAGTGAGGCAAAGTGAAAGAAACTGACAGAACAGACTTTGGCAGTTTCTTAGGTGCTTATTGAGATACTTGCTTAGGTGCTTAAATAGACTTTGGCAGCTACTTGTTAATGGCAAAGTTGGCATGTAACTGTTGAGGATTAGAGGTATGTAACTTTGTTGCTCAACCATAAGCGAGTTGTGAGTTCCATGGTTGAGCAACAAAAAAGCCTTGATGAGTCACTGTTGAAGTTAGTGTCAATCCTAGATGGTTTAAGACCTGAAGATGACAGAACAGATTTTGCCAAGTTATTTGAGGCTATAGAAAACACCATGCCTTCTATGCTTCAAAAGAAAATAGAAGAAATTTATTTGAATGGTGAGGATAGAATCAGTTGCATAGTTGAAGATGTGAATATGGGATGGGCTTTGAATGTTGGGAACAAGTTGGGAATCAAAGGAGCACTTTTCTGGCCTGCATCACTAACCAGTTTTGTTTGGTTCTATTAATTTATTCACTAACAAGTCATTCTGCTCATATTGTGGTTGATCTATTACATTATAATTTGGGTTGAAAACTAATATGCTAATAGAATTAATTTTAATCACCATTACCCAACATCACTTCATGCATTTGCTTATAGCTTTATATGTGTGTATACTGCATATATATGTAAGATGCAGGAATACCAATCACTATATAAATGTCAAGTTGAATAAAGACATAAAAGTAAACAGCAATGATATCAATATAATGGCAGTTGAATAAAGGCATAAAAGTAAAAAGTAAATCCAACTAAGAAACAACACAAGACCTTAACAAAGAAAATAAAAATTAGACTGTGTAATTTGTAAACATACCTGAATAGGTTAAACATCCATGTCAGTTCCAATAGCACAATAATACTAACTGATTAGACCAACTTGGTTCACCTTAACACAATAATACTAACTGATTCAAACATACTAACTGATTCCAATCCAATAAAATAAACAAAACAACATCTTATAAAATCATATATCTAAATTGACAATAGAAAAAATATCATGTGGATTAATCTATATTTTTGGGTTTGCCTTTTAACCTGAATGAAAAGTTAGAGTGGAGGAAGCATTGCCTTTTAACCTGAATGAAAACTTTACTTGGAATTTTAATGAGTTCTTTTGCTCTTTCATTTGGTATTTGTAGGGTGGGACTGTTTCAGCTATGACAATCAATAAGGGAATACTTCTAGGGTTTTCTCCTTGTAGCAGTGGTGAGGTAAAATTTGACCATGTTCTCAATTTAGATTGACAATTTTCTTTTGTTCAATTAGCAGCTAAGCATATAATTGCATTTAAATTGGCCTTTTTCCTTTGAAATTACTTGGTTATTTGGTCTCTTGCACTTACAGTTTCAAGGAGAAGTTAATTTCAGGTAACAGGGTCAGTTCAGTGATCATTTAAGTCTTTTTGTTTCCCTAATATTGTTTGGAAGTTCTCTTCCATTGCTTATAACATTATCCTAGGCTACTGTATGCCAGATGCATGAATTTAGAGGTGTGCCATGCCACCTCTCTGAGAAATTATTAGAATTACAAGATGCTGAATAATGGTTAGTGAAGATGATATAGACTAACAATTCCAATACAGAAACAACTCAAGAACAGTATATTGATATTGCTGTGGATCAACCAGTTACAATAACAAAGACAATATATTGCTATAGGAAATCACACTGACAATAATGGAAGAGACAATTAACAGTAATAAAAAGAGAAAATAACAATAAATCAGAAGATTAAATATAATTTATTACTATTCAATAAATCAATCTATACAGAATCAACTCATGCGCCCAAAAAAAATCATAACAGTCCTAGCCAAGATGTAAGAATCGAAGGTAAAAAATTGCAACTTGTGTGAAGAACGCTCACCAAGTTTCAGTTTCAGTCCTAGCCAAGATGAGTTTCAGTTTCAGTTTGCAACTTGTGTGAAGAACGCTCACCAAGTTTCAGTCCTAGCCAACTCTTGCACGCAACAAAGAGAAATCGTGAAAGGATGATAAAAAAAAAAAAGAAATCGTCAGAAAAACAACCACAGTAGCAATACCGTATAACAGAAAAAAGAGAAAAAGGCAGGATGAAAAGCATCAAAGAACAAAGAAGCCATATAAGAGAAAAAAGGAGCAATACCGTGAATCAGCACAACCACAGTCGCCGCTGAAAAGGGGAAAGTGAATCAGTCGCCGTTGAAAAGGGGAAAGTGAATCAGTCGCCGTTGAACGGTGAAAATCAGTTGCACAAAGGGAATCAGTAGCGGGAAACTGAAAGCGGTGAAAAGGGGAAAGTGAAAAGGGATTGATTTTGTGAAAGGGGAAAGTGAAAACGCGAAAGTGGAGGGGAAAGTGAAAGTGAAATGGGGGCAAGGGAGGGGAATCAGAAATTAGTAGATGGAAACATCAGTTTTATTAATACTATTACTATTTAAAAACTAATTGGTAAAAGTAAAAATAATAATCTATTTGTCACAATGGATAAAAGCACTACAACGGACCTCCTGAGAATGGGTTCGAATCCTACTCTAGTTTATTTTTTATAATCCAAATATAAACCACCTCTGAATTCCAATGAAACCGCCTCAATATTAAAATTCTGAGGCAGTTATTATACAACCGCCCGCCTCTGATTTCTTCAAATATTCCGACCCCACTCACAAGGGTCGTGGGAACCGCCTCTGTTAGTTAAATTCCGGCGGTTGATTGTTAACCGCCTCAGAATTATCGCCTCTAAATGCCTATTTTCTTGTAGTGAAGCCGGCCCATCACATAAAAACATATGAAAAAGAGAAAAAAAACTATTCATAAATTTATGCAAGAGAAGAATCTTACAAAAACCATATATATATATATATATATATATATATATATATATATATATATATATATATATATATATAGGTTTATCGTTTCTCCACACGAGATAAATTATCACCAGCAACTTTTAAACTACGTCATTTTAAGAGTTGAGAGAATCAATGAAGGGTGTTTTAGTTAAATTCATATAATAAATAAACAAACGGAATTTCTAAAATATCCTTTATTAATTTTCTAAATCCCCAAATAATTTTCTAAATCCCCAAAATGACATAGTTTTCGTGTGGTAAGAGAAACACCCCCAAAACAACGTAGTTTTCCTGTGGCAGGAGAAACACACACACAGGGTTTATTGTTTGTCCTGTCACAGGATATAATATAACTATGTACTCCGGGGAGTATATAGTTATAATATTAAAGTTATTTTTTTCTTTCTCTTCAAAAACTTGTCGCCTGACGTGGAGAGAGAAAAAGATAACTGTAACATTATAACTAATTAACTACGTACTTCCCAGAGTACATATGTAAGAACTCGCACCGCTAATTAAGGAGATTAATTAATTAAATGTGATAATTAGGAAATAATTCCATGATTGAACCTAATAATTATTATGAGGCTTTAATAATCATAGTGAGTAATAATGATGAAAGTCTCTTTTCGGACGAAAAGTGCAGATACCAGTTCTGCTACCCGGTATAAATGCCTACCGGTGAAGTATCCCGGAAAATTATAATAAAAGTATGATCATTACTAGAATGATATGTAGGACTTGTAAAACGAGTTTCAAGTCAAAATAATGAGAACTGGTGCCAGAACTGATACTGGCTATGGAAAAGTGCGTACCGGAAAGGTGCTCCGAAAAATAAAATAAAAATATAAAAAATCTTAGAAAAATAAGTAGTTTAAGATTCCGAAGTTTGGGATTAAAATGTTATACGTAACTATTAATACTAATACTGCGCGATTAAACCTTAAGTGTCTATATATATGCATGTTTGGGGCTCAAAACCCTAGGCATCCTTTGCTTCTACGTGAGTGGGGCTGATCAGTGTGTGCTTACACTGTTCCATTGCTGGTCTCTCTTCACCTTGTGAGCTTAGTGGCCTTCTCTTCCTTATTTCTTCTTGGAATCACCTTAAATATGAAGAGTAAACCTTATGTAGTGGAGAACCATCCTTTTCTGAGTTATTGCAGCCTCTAGTGTGTGTGGGAGGGCTGAGCTCACTGTTTGTGGGCTGTGTTGGTGGTCCTTTTTGGTGAGAGTCATTTCCTTGCCTTGGGAAGCTTCAAGGAGTCACCTTTGGAGTGAAAGGTCCAAGCTTTGATTATATTTTCGTGACTCTTGTGAAACTGAACTTTGGTGCTGTGTAGAGGACTCTTAGTGTGCCTCATTTTCGAATTTTTGGAGCCTTAGAGGTACACATGATCACCTCCTTGCTATTTTCATGATTTAAACTTATTGAATCAATTAAAAATGGAAACGAACCATTTAAGTAAAAGAATGTGTTTCTGAGTTCATAACATGTTGGTGAATATCTATTTTGGGAGTTTTTAGACTCTCAATCGCTTCTGGACCCTTAATTATGGACTTATGCAGAAGTTAGTCGGATTTCTGCATTATGTTGAAGAAGTATTCGAGTAATTTTCATATAGTATTCGAATACTTGTTCATCAGGTAGTCGAATACTCATTGCTGGAATATTGGGATACTTTCTGGGAAGAAAGTATTCGATTACCCTTGGAGAAGTAGTCGAATACTTAATAGTATTCGAATACTTGGGGTTTGGTATTCGGATACTTGGTGGTATTCGATACTGGTGGGAAAGTATTCGGATACCTTGGGATATTCAAATACTTGAGTGAAAGTATTCAGATACTTTCTGGAGAGCTGGAGTATTCGAATACTCATAGGGGAGTATTTGAATACTTCATGCAGAAAATGTATTAATTGAGTTAAAATGAGATGGGAATTCTTAATCACTTAATGTAACCTTGAGTAATGATTTTTAATGATGAATTATTGTTTAATCAGATTGTGTTTGAGTTGTTTGAGGGCTTTGAGCTTGTGTGGACTCTTGGTTTGGATAGTTAGCTTGCAAGTTAAGCTTTCGTGTCCTTGGCTTTGCCATTGTTTGGTTCCACCATACCCCATGGGGGAATGGTTTATATGCATGTTGTGTTACATGCTTTTATACTTGGAAATGCTGTTGAGCTATTATATGCAGTGTGCCTTTATGATATGCATGTGGTGTCAACCTATACGGTAAGCCTGAGTATGTAGTACATACAAGAGGGTGAGGCTGTGGGTTAGGTGCAAGCGGTGTTCCTTGTACTGCTATGTGGGTAATAGACGTGTTCCTGCATTTCTCTGGCCAGTAGAATAATGATAACACACATGGAATGAATATCTGTTGCACTGCATAATTTTGGAACTTATATTGAAATTACTATTTTTGGAACTTATATTGCACATGTAAGTGAGCTTGGGGTGGAAGATCCTTGAGGACCCCTTGTCTTACTGAGATTTTTTGTTTAGAGATCTCACCCCACGTTTGGGGATGCTTATTTCAGGTTCAGGTAACCCTGAGGTTGAGACCTCGGGTGGCAGGAGGCCAGAGTTGAGTTAGATATTGTTGTATGTGCTGACATGTTGGATGCTGGATCCTGTTTACCATTTTATGCTTTTAGCTTCAGTTAGTATTATGTTGTTTGATGTTGAGACTACTGTTGGGCATTTATGGCCTTATTTGATGAGCATGGGGTTTGTCCATGCCACATAGACTTGATTATGTCTTATTTTAATTAAAGTTGTAATAATGTGTCGGGATTATTGTCCGGCTACGTGTTGTAGATCCGTGACTTTAGATACTCACTTAATTTATATATTGAGGTATTTCTATTAGTTGTCCTTTGCAATTTACATACAGGCGATATTTTATGAAATTGATTAAGTAATTAACTTGGCTAAGTATAATGACGTCATAATTAAATTAAAGATAAAGTTATTCCTTATTTTAATTAAGCGTAGCTTAATACGATGATATGTTAACAAACCGGGTATACAAGGGGTGTTACAACATAGTTATAAGGGGTGATAGGACAAAATCTTGTATTCTGTGACATGACACTCGATGTATGTATATATACATGGATTGTGATCATTTTACATCGGTATAACTTACACTCTCAATCTTAATCGTTGATCTTATTTATATCTAACAGTTCTAATTTATTAGATATTTGAGTTGTGAGATGCAAGCAAATCAATGATCAAGATTTGGTGTAACACTTCTCATTCTTGTTTGAGACATACATTTAAAGTGTAGAAAATGAGATCAATTTCACTCTAATTCCATTTGTTACCCATAAATTGGAGTGAAGTTGGTATTATTTTCTGCATTTTAAATAGGGTTTAACGTTTCTCCTGCAACATAAGCTAAAGTTATTTCCTGCAATTCCAAAATGATATTTTTTGGGGTTTAAGAAAAAAATGTAGTGTATTTTAGTAAAATTACATGATACTAAATAAAAGAAAAAAATATTAAAATACCCTGTATGGGAAAAACATTTCTCTTGCCACAGGATATAAAGTTATCTCTAGCAATCACAAAACTACGTCGTTTTAGAGTTTGAGAGAATTAATAAAGGATAATTTAGGAATTTTGTTTACTTCTTCATTATATAACTCATTTGTCTTCTCAGTCGCTTTTGTTGTCTCAAAAGATAATCTGGATCAAGAATGCAAAATTATTCAAGAATGCCATAAGCATTCAGGCGGGAATGAACGAAATGAGGTAATTAGGGTATGAACTTAGCGCAATGATATCCAAGAGGAAATATTGTAAATGAATATTACTGATCTAATTGAATGAACATTACTATAATTTACTATGGGAGAAGAATACGATATATCTATTATGAAAAATTGTAACTATTGCTTAATTGAGTGGGAGTTATACACACTCACTCTTTTTTTCTTTACCAAATTTTTATATCATTGAGTTTTCAATGAAGCAATCTATATTAGCATATAAAAGGTGGTATGATAACTACGGAGATTGTACTTTTTTCCTTAGCAAAAGTTTTTTTTTTATCCCATTGAATTTTTCTTCGCGATATTTTAAGGGAACATAATCATAATGTAGAGTCGGGAGTATTGTAAAATGTCCATTTTGATATATGGATGGCCTTTGGCGTTTCATATGCCTTATGATGTGTAGATGACATTTTGATTGCTCATAACTTTTGATATACCATATAAATTATCTGATATAATCACCACACTAATGGTGTATTGTAATGTACTTACTCTCTTTTCCATGTATAGTCCTAAGGACATGACTTCTATAAAAATTTTGACGTGAATGAACTCAAAAATTAGTAATATTTCCATACTTTCGCAAGAGCTCATACTTTGATCTTTATGTGCTTTTTCTCTTCACTTTTCTTTCTCTATTAATCTCCCTTCAATTTATCACACTTCTTAGTTTTTAATTTTTAGTTTTTACTTTTTATTTTTATTTTTTAAAATTTCTTTTACTCTCGACCCCTACATATGATTGAATATCAATTACAATATTTAAGGACTTTTAACGAACTGATTTTCATATCGACAAGAAATTTATCAAAAATTCAAAACCTAGCTAGCTGGCTTTGCAAAGTAGTCACCACATATCCATATTTCTCATCATCCATATCCCAAATCGTAAAGATTTTCATGTTTGATAGTCACCTCTTTAAGTAATGGTAAGAAATTCGTGGAGAATTTGAACCTATCTAGCTGGCCTTTCCAGTTGCCAGTTGCCACTATATTCAAATTGCAAAACAAATTGCATCTATACCTCGATGAATCTGAATCTGCTTTAATGCTTGAACTTTAAACAATCCAAATGAAGCATATCAATCGTAATCAATACTATGTCAACTTATGTAAGTAACAATTTTACATAACGATGAATGAAAAGAAAGAAAGTGACAATTCTACATGTATGCTCCGGATATATCCAATAAAAAAGTGACTAAAAGAATCATGGATATGTTATTTTATCTATTATTTTTTCTACCTACTTTTGCCTACCACTCTTCAACACCGTTAGATCAGAATCTCAACTACATTTATGATCTCTCTCTTCTATTGAGATTCTGATCTAACGATATTGGAGAGTGGTAGGCAAAGGTAGGCGAAAAAACGATAGGTAAAATAATTTATCTTAAGAATCATATGTTGAGTCTTGGTATCCAACAAAGACTTGGGGACCACATGCACATTTAGGGCATGTTTGGTGCATAGTATAGGATAAGGTCTGATAGTATAATGCCTGATAGTATAAGACCTGATTGCATAAGACCTGATTAAATTTTAATACTATCCTGCATTTGGTATGGTATTGTATAAGATAATATCCTTCAATATTTTAAAAATTAATATATTAAAAGAAATTATTTTAATATATTAATATTGAAATGATATATTAGTTATTGGGAATTGTACTTTTAAGTAACATTAATACATCAACCTCTTATCAGGCCTAATCCTACTCCCTTAGGGCATGTTTGGTGCATAGTATAGGATAAGGCCTGATAGTATAAGACCTGATAGAATAAGACCTGATTGTATAAGACCTGATTAAATTTTAATATTATCATGCGTTTGGTATGGTATTGTATAAGATAATATCCTCCAATATTCTAAAAATTAATATATTAAAAAAACTATTTTAATATATTAATATTGAAATGATATATTATTTCTTGGAAATTGTACTTTTAAGCAACATTAATACATCAACCCCTTATCAGGCCTAATCCACCACTCCTAGATCAGATTAAGTTATACATCATTTTGATGTATAAGGAGATCCTGCTGTATAAGCTTATACTATACGATGGTCACACCAAATAACTGAAAATGTCATAACGTATAGCTTATACTATCAGGCCTTATACATCACACCAAACAGGCCCTTAGGCTTGATTAAGTTATACATCTAATGTATAAAGGGATCATGCTGTATAAGCTTATACTATACGATGGTCACACCAAACAACTAAAAATGTCGTAAAGTATAGTATAAGCTTATACTATCAGGCCTTATACATCACATCAAACATGCTCTTAAGTGGGAAAAATTGTTATATATGTAGGCATAGGTAAGCGGGTTGGAGAAGGGAAGGATAATAACATGATTTGAGTATTTTATTTCAATTTTTGAATTGGTTTATTTTACAGCAGCATATGCTAATTACAATATAAATTTCAGCGAATTTACTATGTCATCGAGTTATAAAAATATATTTGTAGATAAAAAAAAATTAAGAAACAAATCTCATATTATACTTAAAAAAACAAAAAAACAAACGGACAAAGATGAAAAGTGTTATATATATATATATATATATATATATATATATATATATATATATATATGAAACCATTAAAGATGCCTCCACCTAATAGCTTAAGCTTTTGGGTTGAAATGGTTATTAATTTATATGGTATCAAATCCTCCTTGACCAAGTGGTCACGAGTTCAATCTTCGCCCCTTGTTCTCTTAATACAAATAATTAATTATCGGGGACTTTCTTAGCACATGTAGGCTAGACCTGATGCATTGTACACCTTTCAAGCCCAATGGGTTGTCGTGTGAGGAAGCATGTTAGAGATATGTAAAATCATTAATGTAACCTCACTCAACAGCTTAAGCTTTTGGGTTGAAATGATTCTTTAAAAAATGAATACACAAATATGGACTTGGAAATAAAAGACTTAGATTTGGAACATGATTTCATTCATTTTCTTAATCTTTTAATTATTGTGTTGATTTAATTTTAATTATTTTCTTATTTTAGGTGTGTTTAGTATTGTTTATTTGCAATTAGTTATATTTAAAATTTCCTTTTTCTAGGCATATTTTAATTACATTTTTTTTGAACTATTTCAATTGGTTCATTGCTTCGTAAATAATCCGGTTCGGGGCGAGTCTAGGATTAAGGCTTTAAACCCCTTCCATTTTAATTACATTTTATGATTGCTTGACACCTTATAAAAGGGTGTTTAAGGCTCTATTTGTTGGTTGTTGAATTTTAAATATTTATTATTATACAAAAAAATTACCAAATTAGTTTACTCAACTTCTTTATTATGCTTTCAACATAAGTGGCTAAACAAAAAGTTAAGATTTTCCATTCTCAATTGTATTTATCAAAATAACAAAATATTCAACTCTTACAATCGGGGTCTTGAACACCTCTTTATAAACCAATTATAAATCAATTCGAAATTTAAAATCCTAAAATAATCAAAGTTCCTAAAGAAAACATAAATATTAAAAACAAGGAAAAAATATATAAGTAATTGTAGCTGGTTACAAATCAATCAGCATTAAACATTAAGTAAATAATTAAAAAAATTAAAAAATGCCTAAATCCAAAAATAACTCATGCACACATTTACGATTCCAAGTCAATTCTAAGTCCATCATCCTCCCTCATTAGGAAAACATTCACCCTCGAATTTGCTTTATCTTCATTGATGGTAGTTGAAGGTGGGAAGAACCCATGATACAACATTTGCTTAAACGTAATAAATTCTTCATCATTACAAAAATTATGCCAATACCAAATATAACCAAAGTTCACTATATCACATCAGGCTTGATACCATCTTTTGTAATTATCAACCTGAAGATCTCAGAGACCACTATTGTTTGTTCATCCCTATGTGAAAACCCATATATCAAATTGTTCCAAGTTACCACATTTGAATCCGCATTGATGTTTTTAAAATTAAATTGCATCAAACTAAATGATGAATTCAATGCCTCATTTGTAAGGCCCTGTTGAGCATACCCAAAACAACAATTTTCAGAGCCACCAAACCTTCCACAACCATCCCATTAAACACCTTGCATGCATCCTCAACTCCAGTGCACTTGGAGATTCGATGACTAATATGACTGCAAGCTTTGAGAACATCTAGAGTTACAAATACATTTTTAAGCTTAAAACCTAGGGTCATTTGCATATCATAGAACACGACCAAAGCACATTCTCCACCCTCTAGTTCTCCTTCAAAGTCGTCAAAGATTGGATTACCATCATAATTTTGCTCTCCAACAGAGTCATCATATATCGAATCATTATCACAATATCGTTCTTTATTGGAATCATCATAGATTTGATTATCATCACAATCTTGTTCTCTATCAGATTAACCTTATATGGGACTATCATCTTAAACTAAATTTTCAGGAATCTCGATCGTCATCTCGCTATCTTAAATAATGGATTGATTTTCAGGTCATACTTCCCAATTCCATTAGAATCCCCAAAGGATTAGTGTGCCCCTCTTCATTATCACATGCATCTTCTGATTGCATTTCTTCTTCGGATTTATTGTTTGCGCTAGTTGTCGCTCCAAATCTTGGATTCGCCTACTCTACGCATGTGTAATACCCCATTCCGGAACGATTTCTTAATTCACATATGGTATTTTAAGCGCAGAATAATTAAATTCTAAAGTGGAAGACTTAAGCAAAAAAATGAATCGTTGCTTAAATAACAAGGTTACTTAATTTTTCTTTTTAAAGATATTCATATAGTCCCATATCTGTACAGAATTTAAACCTGATAACATGTGATCATGACTGATGATCTTGACACTATCCAAATATGATATCATGTACCATTCCGGATAGAACCTCATGAACAATATAACGGCTGTAAACTGGACTAATCCAGGGAATTGTGATCCCACCGAATAATCAACACCTGATAGACAGCAATTCTTAACCATATAAATGAACAAACATCCATAATATAGCTCCAAACCATTATTGAAGGCTCCCTGCTACTGATGTACCTATAATTTATCTCCGTAAACAAACATCCATAACATAGCTCCAAACCATAGCTCCAAACATCTATAAATGAACAAACCTTTTAATACGATCATCCTGATGACAACATAAATATGTCTACATACATAACCAAAATTTCTAAACATCCATCATCCTAATATATCTATCCCTGTAACACTTTACACTGGTCCCTTATCCTTTGAAGGCTCCTTGCTACTGATGTACCTATGATTTAAATTATAGCCCCACAACGGGGTGAGAAATGAATCCCAATAAGACTATGGGTTTATGGAGTAATCTCCACCCAAGAGTTCGCTTACTGCATGAAAAGTTAGATAACATAGCACAACATACATCATATATTTCAACATATAACATATAATTCAACATAGTGAATATACTCCGGGGCTATACTCTAAGCTTATGTCCCACGTTAGGAGTGCCACTATATACTTCCCAGCTCAATGAGTCCGACGTGTGGAAATCTATTCCCGATACTGAAAGAACCCGCATCGCTAATTAAGGTAATTAATTAAATAAATGTGATAATTAGGAAATAATTTCATAATTGACCCTAATAATTATTATGAGGCTTTAATAATTATAGTAAGTGAGTTATAATGCTGAAAGTCACTTTTCGGACGAAAAGCGCAGATAGCGGTTCTGCTACCCGGTATAAATGCGTACCGGTAAAGTATCCCGGAAAATTATGATAAATACATGATAATTACTAGAATAATATGTAGGACTTGTAAAATAATTTTCAAGTCAAAATAATGAGAACTGGTGCCAGAACTGATACTGGCTATGGAAAAGCGCGTACCGGAAAGGTGCTCCGAAAAATAAATAAAAAATATGAAAAATCTTATAAAATTGAGTAGGTTAAGATTAAAAAGTTTGGGATTAAAATGTCTTGCGTAGCTATTAATGTTAATACTGTGTGTTTAAGTGTTAAACCACTATATATACTCTATTTACACAAAACCCTAGGCCATGCTACGTGAGTTTCGTGGTCATTGGCTGCTGCCACCTTCCCATCACCTTGCTATTTTCGTTTTCTTCATGGAAACCTCCAAAGACACCACCTTTCTTCTTGATTTCTTCATCTAAACACCTTGGTTGAGTGTGGTTGAGGCTTGGGGTGAGTGTTAAGCTTTGTATTCTGAGTTTAGGTGGCTGTTTGAGTGAGTGTTGTGGGATGAGTTCTTGAGTGGAGGAGTGGCAGCCATTTTCTTGGTTGAAGAAGCTCCAAGGAGTGACCTTTTATGTGAAAGAGCCACTCTTGATCATCATTTTCGTATACCTTGGTGCCTGCACCTTTGGAGCTGAAGGGTGAGCTCCAAGAGCACCTTCATCTTCTGTTTTGAGGCCTTGTGTAAGTTCCCTCACTTGATCATGAGCTTTTGTGTCTTAAAGGTGATGACTTGGCATGTTTAAAAAGATAAACAAGTAACAACATGTTAGATAATCTAAATGAGATTAAAGACGCATGCTTTAACGTTTAGAATTGGTAAAAGTTGGATCTTTGGTTGGATTTTTGCGAAATGCAGAATCTGTGTTCTGTCACGAAATATCCGGATATTGATATCCGGATATGGGTATCCGGATATTGATATCCGGATATGGGTATCCGGATATTGATATCCAGATATGGGGTTCTATGATATCCGGATATGGGATATCCGGATATGGGATATCCGGATATGCCCCCGACATATATCCGGATATTCTGAGTTTTCGATGAACAGTAAGGTACTGTTCATACAGAATTGATGTATGGGTTTGTAGACCCTAGTTTGATGAAGTGAGACTTCTGTAATTAATTATCTAAGTCAGAACCTAAGTGTTAAAGGCTTATGGCTTTGTGGGAAGCCTTAAGACATAAATCGTAACAGGAAGAACGTAGTCTTTATGTTTATGCTTATGAGCTATGAATGTTGATATGCTTGCTGGTCCTAAATCAGATTGTGATCTGCTGTGTGTTGGACTTGAGCTGTGTGGACTCTTGGCGTAGGATTGTGAGCTTGCAAGGTAAGCTTTCGTGTCCTCGGTTTAGCCATTGATTGGTTCCACCATACCCCATGGGGGAATGGTTTATATGCATACTATGTTTACATGCTTTTATACTTGGAAATGCTATAGAGCTATTATATGCAATGTACCTTTATGATATGCATGTGTTGTCCACTTATACGGTAAGCCTGAGTATGTAGTACATACAAGAGGGTGAGGCTGTGGGTGAGGTGGAAGCGGTGTTCCTTGTACTACTAGGTGGGTAATAGACGTATTCCTGCATTTCTCTGGCCAGTAGAGTGTACTATTAAACCATGTTTAACTAAACAATTAACAAAAGTTAAATTCCCCTTGAAATTCAAAACAAAAAAATAGTCTTTCAAAACCAAAGTTCTTCAATTATCAAACAATAAAATAATTTATCTGACTGCTAGTGCAAATACTAGTTCCTCATTTTCAAACTTCAAAACTCTTTGTTCTTTGTTGATATGTAAGCTATATTTGAACCACTTCAAAGAGTAAAAACTTGGTTAGTGAATCTTGAATCAATGACTCATTTATCATTTTTATTCTCTACTAAACAAGCCTCAATCACAAATGAATTACTAATACTTTGTCGGTCCTCACGTGGCAAGTTTTTTTTGCAATGTCTCTTCTAGCCAAATTTGAAGCACTTGCCTTTTGGCTGCTTTATCCCAATTGGTTTGGCAATTGTATGCTTGGCTTCTTCTTCTTATTCTTATTACCTCCGTTGGGTTTCCCCTTAAGTTTAACAGAACTCTCTGCAAAGTGTCCATTGCCCCATATGACCAGAGACTATTGAACACTTTTAAGCTCATGCATCAACGAAGTGAGATCCAGTTTCATTTTGTTCATGTTATAGTTCATTTTGAACTGGTCGAAGCATTCAGGCAATTATTGCAGGAGAAGGTCAATTGTCTAACTTGTACATTTACTTTCCTTCATCTTTCCGAGTCCATAAGGTTCTAGTTCAAGCGTTTTGGCAACAATGGGCTTAAAGGCCCAAAGTACCAAAACGTGGCAAGAAACCCTGATCCATTTCTTGAAAATGCTAGCCATCACATCCACTGCAATGTCACCTAAAGTCATATCAGCATAAAAACCTAGTGACAAGACTTCCATGAGGAGAGGTACATGCCGCCATTGGAACCATTGGAAAAGGGTCCCCCATGCGTCTTCACCCTCTACTCTTTTGCAAGCATGTGAGGCCCCTGCGTAGCCGCTTGTGGCGGCATGTGGTTATGCATATGACGTCTTTTTTATGGTTCCCATTCTGCTCTTCTTTCATTCCTCTTTTATGTCATGGTGTTAGTTTCTTGAATCGGCCACCCGATTGATCACGAACACATCCAAATGGCTACATATTTTCTTATTTTCGGTCTTATTTTCATTATAATTTTGTAATACAATGAAAAGTATACAAAAATTGAAATAAGAATCAAGGAGAAAACATAATAATAAAGGATTAGTCCCTTTGTTACAATCCCAAAGAGAAATACAGAGAAATATTTACCATAGATTAAAGCCAAAAGCCAAATTAAAAGCATCGACTTTATGAAAATAATTATAAAAGATAAACATACAACTATATGATCAACAAATATAGAATAATAGGTGCCATATTTAATGAAGAAAACTAATTACATGAAAAACCCAAAGAACTAGATTCACACCCAGACACACAATCCGGTTTTGATACCAATTGTTGTTGCAATTGGATCTGCGAAAGCTTAAGGACCATTATGTTTGGAATGGAATGAATCATCATGATTATTAGTATAATAGAATTATTCCTCTTGTTGCACAGACCTATGAGGAATCCCCTCTGTGCTAGTGCCATATCCTTTTACCCCTACTACTGTGGAATCTCCTCACGATCAAGTCTCCTTTACGCCACTGCACGAACAAGTCTTCTTGCTGAAGATGACTATATGTAATATCTTCCAGACTATCCTCAAGGGGAAGAGGAGGAGTGTGTGGGCATTCTAGGGTTTCATTTTTTTGAACCACAATAACACTGACAACTGATAATTATAGTGGTGTTATTAGTATAGGCACCAAGATACCTTAGCCCTAGGCTTCTTGGGTTCTTCTCATACATTAAACTCAATTGGGCTTTTGGTAGAAAAACATGAACCCAACAAATACAATCATATAACTATAACTTATTAAAAAAAGACTATAGCATGTGTGGTAATAAAATTTCAAATTATAGTGTTTGTTGTTTGGTAAAAAAAAAAGAACCTGAATTGATATAGATGTTGTACGAATCTACTCAATGGTAACTAAAGATTGTTGAAATAGGATGCTCTATCTGGTCTATTGAATTAGAGGAGGTGGTGCACTTATAAGGACTCATACACTTAATAAATAGGGAAAAGTTAAAAAAAAAAAACCTATGGTATTGCTTTGAATCACTCTTATACTCCTATGCTTTTTTTAATCACTTAACCCTTGTGATTTTTTTTTATCCACACCTCTCCTTAACACTGTTAGATAATTAACTCAGTATTCCCATTCTACCCTTCTTACAAGAAGAAAATAAAGTGATAAAAAAAGAAAAGAAAAATAAGATTGAATGTTACGAAAATACTACAAATGAGAAAAATATACTTAAGACAAAAAACTAGAAGAAAAAATTAAGATAAAAAATAAAATAAAAAGAAATAGAATAAAAAGAAATCAATTATGAGTTTCCAATATTTTTAGTTTTCAACTTTCTTTTATTTTTTCTTTTTTGTCTTTGGCCTATTTTAATTTGTTTTTTTTTCACTTTTTGGTATATTTTATCCTGATTTTCTCCTCGATTTTGTTGGCCTTATGCCACCCCATTTACTAAAGATTTTGATAAAAAAGAAAAGAAAAAAAGAGAGATAATAATATAGTGCTATAAAAAGACCAAACATATCAAGATAAAAAAAATAAATAGACCAAGGATAAAAAATATATACAAAAATAAAAGCAAATATAATAGAAATTAATAATTGTGATTTATTTTTGTTCTATTTTATTTTATTTTTTATCTTCATTTTATCTTCTATTTGTTTGTCTTCAATATATATTTTTCATTTAGAATATTTCTTGTTTTATTTAATTTTAGTCTTTTCTGTCGCTATTGTGATTTTTAATATATTTGATCTAATTTTTCTTCTAATTTTCTTATTCTTATTATATTTTATATACATTTTTTTTATTTAGACACAACACATTTGATTTTTTTATTTATTTTAGACTTTGATTAAGTGTTATAAGTTTTCATGACATTTGATCTTATTTTTCTTTTTCTTTATTACTTTATTCTATTCTTCTAAGAAGGGTAGAATATGTATACTAAGTTAGTCTTCTAAAAGTGTTAAGGAATAGTGTGGATGAAAAAATCAGAGGGTGTTAGTGATTCAAAGCAATATCACATGGGGTTTTTGAACTTTTCCCTAATAAATAAAGGGCTCGTTTTTTCTGCAGTCAATGTAGATAAGTTATCTGCATTGAACCCAAAATGACATCATTTTGGGATGAAAATCAAGGTATTTTGTAATTGTAATTTATGTCAGGGTTTGAATAGTCTTTTTCTTTATATTTTTTAATCTTTTAACTCAAAACGACGTCATTTTGGGAATGAATGTAGATAGTTTATCTACATTCAATGTAGAAACATTAAAACCATAAATAAATGAAGCTGGATATATAAATTGGCGAAAAGTGGGTGCAATTCAAGTTTAAGTGCATCATCATTAGTATTCTAAATCTACTACATTTTTTTTCTCTTTTTGTCACTTTATCATTAACATTTGATATTCTAGATCATTACCAATAGTTGTCGAGCAAAACTTTAAGTTTGATCAAAACTTTATAATAAAAAATTGGGGAAACGATCTCTGCTTCATAGGCAGAAACTTTTTGTCTGCGGTAGAGAGAAAAAAAATAGTGAGATCCATCATGTTTATTGTTTCTCTCTCACTTTTTTCTTCTCTCTTCGGCAAACAAATGATTTCTGTGTTTGAAGTAGAAATCATTTCCCCTAAAAAATTACACCAAAAGTAATTTTCAAATTGATATCCACATAGCTTGAATTTTATGTAGGATGCCTCTATAACTTAAATTCCAATTTGCATTGCTAACTCATCATATTGAATTTACATTCCACCAAATGATGGTAGCAGTTGAGGGTGAGAGCATGTGTTCGATCCTCTCAGGACCATCTTTAGGAGAGGTTTAAAACCTTAATCCTGGTACCAACTCTGAATCGGACTAATTGTGAAACGATAAATAACCTATTGGAATATCTCAAAAAAAAAATTAATTACATTCCATATTCTTCATCTTACTTATACTTAAACATAAAACCTTTTATTAAAAGCCTCTCGCTGCAATTCAAGTTTAACAATTGCTCATCCTATTACCTTATCAATTAAGACTAAATATGCAAAATGCAGATATTTGCACACTAGCTTTTGAATGTACCAAGTAAATACCTTCAATACTAGGGGAAAACTGTTTAAACTCAAAGTCCACCATGGTTCAAAAAATATTGTTAAAGAAAAATAATTAGTTTACACCTCCAAGTTTGCACATTAGTTCGTGCCCTACATTAAAGCTCAAATATATGATATGACCTATGTAAGAACCCGCACCGCTAATTAATGTAATTAATGAATTAATTATGGTAATTAGGAAATGATTCCATAATTGACCCTAATAATTATTATGAGGCCTTAATAATCATAACTAATGGGTAAGAATGCTGAAAGTCGTTTTTCGGAAGAAAAGTGCAGATACCGGTTCTGCTACCCGGTATAAATGCGTATCGGAAAAGTATCCCGGAAAATTATAAAGAGTACATGATAATTAATAGAATATTATGTAGGACTTATAAAACAAGTTTCAAGTCAAAATAATGTAATCTGATGCCAGAACTGATACTGGCTTTGGAAAAGCGCGTACCGGAAAGGTGCTCCGAAAAATAAAATAAAAATATGAAAAATCTTAGAAAAATGAGTAGGATTAGATTCCAAATTTTGGGATCAAGATATTTTGCGTAGCTATTAAGGCTAATACTGCGCGTTATGGCTTAATTGCCTATATATATTACTACTAAGGGCACAAAACCCTAAGGAGCAACAAATCCTAGGTGAAAGGGAGCTGGTTTGCTGCTGAATACTGTTTCATTGTCTTTCCTTACCATTTGAAGATCAAGTCTTCATCTTTTGGCTTGGTTCCTTCTTCTTTCCCTTCATAAACACTTGTGAGCATCCTTGTGGGAGTGAAAGGAGTGTCTTTTGGCAGTGTCCAGCTGCTGTGAGAGTATGTGAGAGGGCTGCTTCATCTGTTCTTGGAAGGGTGGCCATTTAGTTGGTATTTTAACACTCAAAGATGTGTTCTTGTTGAGTAAATGAGCTATCTTGTAGCTTATTTTCGTGTGCCCTTCATAGTTAGAATTTGAAGAGTTGCTTGGAGAGCTCCATGAGCCATAGTTGCTGAGTTTGAACCTTGGTAAGTCTTACCACCCTTGAGTTTGAGTTGGCTTGGTTAAAAATGGAACCTTGATGCATGTAATGGCTTAAGTTGATAACTTAAGGGTGGGGGAGATTAAACACACCTAGAAATGCATGTTTAAGTGTCTATAATCGATTAAAGTTGGACCCTTTGGACTGGATATTCACGAAATGCAGAAACTGCATTCTGTCGTGAGATATCCGGATATTTGTCGAACAGATATCCGGATATCTATATCCAGATATGGTATCCGGATATCTATATCCGGATATGGTATCCGGATATAGATATCCGGATGTGGGATCTGGATATCCGGATATGGTATATCCGGATATGGTCAGTGTGATATCCGGATATTGCATATCCGGATATGTCCCTTTTAATATCCGGATATTCTGGGATTTCGAAGAACAGTAGCTGTGCTGTGTGAACAGTAGGCTATTGGGGGTTTGTGGACCCTAGATTAAGGAAGTGGAACTTCTGTAATTAATGAACTAAGTCAGAATCACATGATTAAGGACTTATGGCTTTGTTGGAAGCCTTAAGACGTAAAACGTAAAGGAAAGGCGTAATCTTTAAGTTGTATGCTTGCGATGCATAATTAATGATATATTATTGGTCCATAACAGATTGTGATACTGATGTGTTTGGACTTGAGAGTGGTTGGACTCTTGGCTTGGATTGATTGCTTGCAAGGTAAGCTTTCGTATCCTCGGTTTAGCCATGTTATGGTTCCACCATGTCCCATTGGGATGTGGTTTATGCATGCTGTGTTACATGCTTTGATGTTTTGGAAATGCTGTTGAGCTATTATATGCAATGTGCTTTTATGATATGCATGTGATGTCCACCTATACGGTAAGCCTGAGTATGTAGCACATACAAGATGGTGAGGCTGTGGGTGAGGTGAAAGCGGTGTTCCTTGTACTTATATGGGTATAGACGTATTCCTGCATTTCTCTGGCCAGTAGATTGTATAAACACACATGGCATGAATATCTGTTGCACTGCATAGTTTTGGAACAAATATTGTAAATACTGTTTTTGAACTTATATTGCCCATGTAAGTGAGCTTGGGGTGGAAGATCCTTAAGGACCCCTTGTCTTACTGAGATTTCTTGTTTAGAGATCTCACCCCACGTTTGGGGACGCTTATTTCAGGATCAGGTAATGTTGAGGGCTCAGGTGGCAGGAGGCCAGAGCTGAGTTGATATTATTATGACATGCTGACATGCTGGATGTTGACTGCTGTTATGTTTTCCCGCTATGATTTTGATGTTATGTTGAGACTGTTATGGGCATTGTTGCCTTATTTGATGAGCATGGAGTTTGTCCATGCCACATAGACTTGTTATGTTTTCTGTTAGTTACAGTTGTAATAAAGTATCAGGATTTTGGTCCAGGCTATGTGTCGTAGTCCTGTGACTTTAGATACTCACACTATATTTATATATGAGGTATTTAGTTAGTTGTCTTGCAATTTACATACAGACAGTATTTTATGAAATTGATTAAGTAACCAAGTTGGCTATGGTTAATGACGTCATAATTGAATTAAAGAAAAAGTTATTCCGCATTTTAATTAAGCGTGGCTTAATACGATAGTATGTTAACAATCCGGGTTAACACGAGCTGTTACATTTTATGGTATCAGAGCACTTTCTAGGGAAAAGCCTGTATGTATTGCAATAACTTAGGAAGTTACGTCGCGTGTCTACTTTGTGTTCTCTCTGATTGGTGTGTATTATGATAATGCATATGTGACCACATGGCGTGGGCCTGATCAACTCATTCTTTGTGTAACTTGTGCAGAGTCATGGTGCCGCCGAGGAGGAACCTGAGTACGAGCGAGGATCAACCGGATCCTATCCTGTCTGCATTAGCTGAGATGCAGGCGGGCCGACTAGCCGACCAGGAGGCCACGAGGTTGGCAAACCAGTTGATGCTGGACGCCATCAGAGAGGCGAACAGGCGAGCCACTGCTGAGGTTCTGGAGGAGAACCGGATGGCCAACATGACTATGATGAGGGTCATATTGGAGGAGTTGAGGGCTGGTCGTGCTGCTGGCCAGTGTCCTCCACCACCTCCACTACCGCCACCGCCTCCACCTCCACCTCCACCTAGTCAACAGGAGGACACCCAGAGTCAGATGGGTGAGGGTAGTCATTTGACGGGGGCTTTGCAAACCATTCCCGTATTTGCTGAGGATCGTGACGAGATCGACCGCCGGCTGAATGCTTTCCGCAAGCATAAGCCACCTACGTTCGATGGGTCCTACGACCCCATTGCTGCTGCTAGATGGCTTCAGGCCCTGGACAAGATATTCAGGGTGATGCAGTGCACCGATCCGCAGAAGCTGATGTTCGCCACGTATATGCTGGAGGGCGATGCCCATGAGTGGTGGACGAACACCTCTCAGGCGTTCGAGATGCAGGGGCATGTGATGACATGGCCATTCTTTGAGGATTACTTTCTGGGTCAGTACTTTCCTTATGATGCTCAGGAGAGGAAGCAGGGAGAGTTTGACAGATTGGTTCAGGGCTCGTTGTCTGTGCACGAGTACCTGGCTAAGTTCTATGAGCTTGTCAAGTTTTCTCATTTCCGCATGGCGAGGCCGACTCCCATCTTTTTAGCTGCTAAGTTCCGGAGGGGACTTAATGAGGACATTGCTGGACATCTTGCTGGTTCTGCTTCGAGAGACTTCGGGGCTCTGGTACAGCAGTGCCGCGACATTGAGGACTACTGTCGTGCGAGTCAGGCCAAGATTGAGGTGCCACAGGGTACTGGTGGTTCCGCTTCCTGGAAAGACAGGAAGTTTGGAAACAAGGGCAAGGGCAAACAGTTGGCGGCGAAGCAAGCGCCAAACCAATTTAAAAAGACTTCTACTCAGGGGAACACAGCGAGACCTCCTGCTCCCAGATGCTCGGGATGTGGGAAGTCCCATTTTGGGCCGTGTGCTACCAGCCAGTTGATATGCTTCCAGTGTGGCAAGGAGGGCCACTATTCCAGAGATTGCCCGACGGCGAGAGTTGCTGCAGTGCAGGCAGTGCCATTGCAGATGGTTCCTGCTGGGGCACCAGCAGTGCCACCTACTACGGGGCGTGTGTACACACTTGATCGTCAGCAGTCGGACAGAGCTCCGAACATGGTCAGAGGTACTATTACCATTGGTGGTTCAGCTGTTGATGTGCTTTTTGATTTCGGGGCAATGCATTCTATTGTTGCTACCCCTATTGCTGTGGGGCTTGAGTTGCCCAGTGATGTGCTTTCTCCACCGATGCGGGTGACCACCGCCACCGGAGAAAAATGTTTGACCTCCACTGTCCATCGCGATGTAGCGTTTGAGTGGGATGGCCGTGACTTCTCGGTAGATCTGATAGGATTGCCGATGGCCAACTTGGAGATTATCCTGGGCATGGATTGGCTGTCCAGAAACTGTGCATTGATTGATTGCTGTGCCAAGAGAGTGGTGATGTCTCCGGGTGGGTCCACAGCCAGTTCCTCACAGTTCATTTCAGTCCTGCAGGCGAGGAGGGCCTTGAGAGCAGGGGCATTTGGCTATGTTATGTTGGGAGGTTTGGTGAGTGGGACACAGGAGGATCTCACTGGCATTCCTGTGGTGAAGGAATTCCTCGAGGTGTTTCTCGAGGAGATTCCTGAGTTTCCACCGCAGAGGGAGATAGAGTTCTCCATTGATTTATTGCCTGGTGTGGGGCCTATTTCATTGGCTCCATACCGGATGTCGCCACCGGAGCTGGCAGAGCTGAAGAAGCATATTGAGAAGCTTTCAGAGAAATATTTCATTCGGCCGAGTGTGTCTCCTTGGGAAGCACCAGTCATTTTTTTGAAAAAGAAAGATGGGACTATGCGGTTGTGCACCGACTACAGGCAGTTGAACAAGGTGACAATCAAGAACAAGTATCCGCTTCCACGCATTGATGATTTGTTGGATCAGCTCAGGGGTGCTTGCGTATATTCCAAGATTGATCTCTGGTCCGGTTACCATCAGATACGGGTAAAGCCGGAGGATGTCCCGAAGACAGCGTTTCGCTAGAGGTACGAGCATTATGAGTACTTGGTGATCCCGTTTGGACTCACCAATGCACCCGCAGTGTTCATGGACTACATGAACAGGATCTTCCAGCCGTACCTGGACCAGTTTGTGATCGTCTTCATTGACAACATCTTGATTTACTCCAAGACAGAGGAGGAGCATGCTGAGCACTTGAAGATTATTTTGCAAGTGCTGAAAGAGAAAAAGCTATATGCTAAGCCGTCAAAATCTGAGTTTTGGCTCAAGGTAGTGAAATTTCTGGGTCATGTGATTTCCGCTGATGGAGTTGCAGTTGATCCTAACAAGATTGAGGTCGTGATGGATTGGGAGAGGCCCAAGACGATTACAGAAGTGAGAAGCTTCTTGGGTTTGGCTGGGTACTACAGGAGGTTCATAGTGGGATTCTCCAAGATGGTGCTACCAATGACTCGCCTTACCCGAAATGAGTCTCCATTCGTCTGGACACATGAGTGTGAGGAATGCTTCCAGGAGTTGAAGGAGAGACTGACTACTGCTCCTGTGTTAGTCCTTCCTGATCCTACGGAGCAGTTTGAGTTATATTGTGATGCCTCTGGTAAAGGGCTAGGTTGTGTGTTGATGCAGAAAGGGAAAGCTATTGCTTATACTTCAAGACAGTTGAAACCTCATGAGGAGAATTACCCGACTCACGACTTGGAGTTGGCAGCTATTGTTTTTGCTTTCAAGATTTGGAGGCATTACCTGTATGGCATGAAGTTTGCTGTATTCAGTGACCACAAGAGTCTGAAATATCTATTTGACCAGAAGGAGCTGAACATGAGACAGAGGAGATGGATGGAGTTCTTGAAGGACTACGATTTTAAGCTAAGGTATCATCCTGGCAAGGCCAATGTGGTAGCCGATGCTTTGAGTTGGAAATCCGTGAGCTTATCCAGCTTGATGATGAGCGACTACGAGGTGATCGAAAAGTTCAAAGACTTGAGAGTGAACTCCTTGTTTGGGGGCGCACTGCTTGAGATGGAAACAGCATAAGTGATTAATGAGCTGATGGAAAAGATTAAAGAGGCGCAAGTGCAAAGAGAGTGCCTTGATTATGTGAAGAACCAGGACGGTGTGTCTTGAAATGAGGATGGTTTGTTGCTGTTTCAGAAGAGGGTTGTAATCCCTCGAGGGCCATTGACTGAGGAGGTTATGGCAGAGGCTCATAAGGGCTAGTTTACTATCCACCCTGGTGCGTCAAAAATGTATCAGGACTTAAAGAGAAATTTTTGGTGCCGGGCATGAAGAAGGACATAGCGGTCTACGTGTCCAAGTGTCTTATATGTCAGAAGGTGAAGATTGAGCACCAGAAACCGTCTGGTAAACTTCAACATCTTGAGATTCCACAGTGGAGGTGGGAGAGTATTTCCATGGACTTCGTGGTGGGATTGCCTAAGACTCAGGCTGGTTTTGACTCTATCTGGGTCATTGTGGACAGATTGACCAAGTCTGCCCATTTTCTTCCAGTGAAGGTGAGCTTCACTACAGAGCAGTTGGCCAAGCTATATGTCCGCGAGATTGTGAGGCTTCACGGGGTGCCCAAGAGTATCATCAGTGATAGGGACCCGAAGTTCACATCTCGGTTCTGGGAGGCGCTGCAGGAGGCTTTTGGTACGCAGTTGAGATTGAGTACCGCCTATCACCCTCAGACTGACGGACAGACTGAGCGGACCATCCAGACATTGGAGGACATATTGAGAGCTTGCACGTTGGAGCAGGGTTCTGCATGGGATAGGTACCTTCCGTTGGTAGAATTCTCGTACAACAACAGTTTTCATGCTAGTCTGGGCATGACACCCTACAAGGCGCTGTATGGTAGGAGGTGTCGGACTCCTACTTGCTGGTCTGAGGTTGGAGATAAAGAGCTTTTTGGCTTGGACTTTGTCCAAGATACTACCCAGCAAATCCAGATGATCTGGGAAAAGTTGAAGCAGGCGCAGAATCGCCAGAAAAGCTACTATGATGTCAAGCATCGTCCACTGGAGTTCAGTGAGGGCGAGGACATTTTTGTGAGATTGTCACCTGTCACCGGTGTTGGACGGGCACTCGGAGTGAGGAAGTTGATCCCGCGGTTCATTGGACCCTACCTGATCCTTGGTAGAGTAGGACCTGTTGCCTATCGACTTGCCTTACCTCCGAACCTAGCCAACATCCACAACGTGTTTCACGTGTCTCAGCTTCGGAGATACATAGCAGATCCTTCGCACGTGGTGCAGCCGGATGATATGGAGGTTCGGGAGAACCTAAAGACTCCCGTCGGACCACTCAAGATTCTCGATCGAGGCGAGAAACAGCTTAGAAGCAAGACTATTCCGATGGTCAAGGTGCAGTGGACTGGGCGTAGTCCCGAGTAGTGCACATGGGAGCGAGAGGATGAGCTTCTTCGGCAGTATCCCGACTTTCGAGACATGTATGTTTCTGATTTTGAGGACAAAATCCTTAAAAAGGTGGGGTGAATGTAAGAACCCGCACCGCTAATTAATGTAATTAATGAATTAATTATGATAATTAGGAAATGATTCCATAATTGACCCTAATAATTATTATGAGGCCTTAATAATCGTAACTAGTGGGTAAGAATGCTGAAAGTCGCTTTTCGGAAGAAAAGTGCAGATACCGGTTCTGCTACCCGGTATAAATGCGTACCGGAAAAGTATCCCGGAAAATTATAAAGAGTACATGATAATTACTAGAATATTATTTAGGACTTATAAAACGAGTTTCAAGTCAAAATAATGTAATCTGATGCCAGAACTGATACTGGCTATGGAAAAGCGGGTACTGGAAAAGTGCTCCGAAAAATAAAATAAAAATATGAAAAATCTTAGAAAAATGAGTAGGATTAGATTCCAAAGTTTGGGATCAAGATCTCTTACGTAGCTATTAAGGATAATACTGCGCGTTATGGCTTAATTGTCTATATATATTACTACTAAGGGCACAAAACCCTAGGCAGCAACAAATCCTACGTGAAAGGGAGCTGGTTTGCTGCTGAATACTGTTTCATTGTCTTTCCTTACCATTTGAAGATCAAGTCTTCATCTTTTGGCTTGGTTCCTGATATGCGATCAGCATATAAGAAATTACAAGACAAAAAGAAGAAGAAAGTGACTCAATCGATGCAAGAAAGGCAGAAAAACTGTTAAAATTATCCAAAGTCTGAATATCAGGAAAGATGCAGCAAAAGAAGTCAAAAAAAGGACAAAGAAAAGCTAAAAGCCCACGCTATCAGCGCGGGTATGGCGCTCACCGCGTGGGAAGCAAGAATCTGGCAGAGGCTCCCGCTTTGAGAGCGTGAGATCCGCGCTATCAGCGCGGGAGACCAAAAAGAGGCAGAACCTCCCACGCTCACAGCGCGGGAGTGGCGCTGTCAGCGTGGGAGGCGCGAAAGATGAAAGTTCAATTTTTGAAAATGTGGTCAAAGTCTCTTATAAATAAGAGACTCAACCTCATGGAACCACACACCCAAAAACCCTTAAGAGGCAGATCCGGCTGGAGAAGGAAGGAAGGCGTTTTTCGTGTTCGTCATCCCGTTCTTGTACTTTTCTTCTATTTTATTTTCAGTTCATGTTGAATTCAGATCAGCGATCATGATGTTGATTGGCTAGATCTATTTTCTGTAGTCAGGGCCATGATCCCTTTGTGAACAATTGGTACGAAGGATTGAATCACTTTATGTGTTGATTTTAATATACTTCATCTTTATCTTGTGCGTATTGATATTATTTCTGTTAGATCTGATCAACCTGATAGGGGATGATATTCTGGGGATTAGGGTTTACAATAGGAATATTGGAATTCTGATTCTGAAAGGAGATAAAAATGACGATTCATGCATGTTCTGGGAATAGACTTGTATGAATTGCAGTCGTGGGATTTATCTACATAATGCTTATTTTCATGCGGGATTACTAAGGGATTAGGATTCCAATTGAATTAAAGGGTTAGATCACCAAGGGATTGGGATCTAACTAATTATTTTAAAGATGATAATTTGTCTGAGTTGTTAATTTCGATAGATACTGTGAATCAATCCAAAGTAAAATTGGGAGCAATTGGTGAATGTACCCTGGCTACAGTACTTTTCTCACTTCTTTTACAAAAACATTTCCTTCATTTCCTTATTTTAAGTCTTTCTCATAAAAACCTAAAAACAAGTCTTTTACTTTTTAATTAGTTACAATATTGTGAAACCACAAATCGATTCATCTAACTTAAGAGGACTGGTTATCGTAGTAGTTGTTTTACAATCCCTGTGGAGACGATCTTACTTATCACTTTTATTACTTGGAACGATCGGTACACTTGCCGAGTTCGCAACAAGTTTTTGGCGCCGTTGCCGGGGATTGTGTAATCAATATTACAAATAACCGTAGATTCTTAGGATTGGATTTTTATTTTTATTCTTTTTATCTTGTTTTGTGTTGTTCAGGTGCTACTAATAATTTTTCTTAATTTTATGCGAGGCAGACTTCCGCCTAAGGACTTTGTAATTGATTCTGAAATTGCAAGGACCGAAAATCAACTAAGGAAGGCTGCTAGACAGATCATTTGGGAAGATTCTAAGCACATACCTTTACAACCAATTCAAGAGATGGCAGAAAACAACAATGCTGGTCATGGACGAGGAGGAAATGCCAACAATCAACCTCCAAGACTGTTGAATACGATTCTGACTCCAGTATTCAACAGGGCCAATTCAAGCATAGTGAGGCCAAATGTGGAGGCCAACAACTTTGAACTCAAGCCATCATTGATTTCTTTGGTGGAGAGGGTTCAGTTTTCTGGTGCTGATGATGAAGATCCTCATGAGTTCATAGACCGATTCCTGATGGTCTGTGATACAACTAAGCACAATGGAGTATCTACAGATGCTATCAGGCTCCGGTTGTTCCCTTTTGCTGTTAAGGGAAAGGCGTTGAGATGGATTGAACGACAGCCAGCAAACAGCATCCTTACATGGGAAGATTTGTCCAGCAAATTCTTTGATCATTTCTTCTCCATGGAAAAATATAATCAGCTGGTGAATGAAATCACAAATTTTCGCCAGCTGGAAGGAGAATCACTTTGTGCAACATGGAACAGATTCCAGGAACTTAACAGGAAATGTGCACATTATGAAGGAGATGATGATAGAAAAGTGGTGATATTCTTCAATGGAATCACTCCTGAAACAAGGATGATAATAAATAGTGCCGCTGGAGGTTCTATTCGGGAAAGTACATCCGAGCAGGCTATTGATTTGATCAAAAAGCTTGCAAGGAATGAGAATGAAAGTGTGCTAGCTCCCACACAAAGAGCAGCAACAAAACCAGCAGATAGTGATGTAATATCATTATCTAAAAAGTTTGACAGTTTAAGTGAGAAATTTGACAAGTTTCAAGTGTCAAAGGTTCAAACAACTCCTCTGGTTTGTGATCAATGCCAAGAAAGTCATGAATCCAGTGAGTGTCTGAATCCATCATCAGAAGATTCACTTCAACAATTACAGGTGAATGGGATCTGGTATGATCAGCGTCCTCCCCAACAACAACAAAACTTCCAGCGAAATCAGAATTTCCCTGGTGGTAACAACAATTTTCAGCGGAGGACTCAAGGATCTGGTATGGATTTTAAATCTAACAATAATTATGCTCAATCTTCACAGAATCAACAAAAAGAGCCAGCTGAGTGGGAAAAAGCTTTTGCTCAAATGGCTAAGGCTTCTAATGAGATGGCTCAACATACCAATGCTTTCATGGAGGAAACTAGAGCCAACAATAAAAACACAAATGCTTCCATCAAAAACCTGGAGAATCAGATAGGCCAGCTGGCCAAGCAGTTTTCAGAGAGAATTCCAGGTACCTTCCCAAGCAATACAGTTATCAATCCAAAGGATGACTGTATGGCTATCACCACAAGAAGTGGTAAGATATTGACAGTTCCAACAAAACCAGCAGTGAATTTGGAAGATACAACAAAGAGGAAGGAGGAACAGAATAAGGAAGCAATTGAACCAGAGATTGAGGTAATTGTGCAAGAAAAAGAAAAAGAAGTTGTGATTGAACAAGAGCAGGTTGAAGAGCAACCTGTTGTGGCAAAGAAAAAGCATGAGTTAAGCCACGAATATGTGATGTCTAAGGCACCCTATCCAGAAAGATTCAAGAAGGGAGCCTATAACAAACATTATGATAGATTCTTGGACATTTTCAAGAAGCTACACATCAATATTCCTTTTGCTGAAGCCCTAGCAAATATGCCTGGATATGCAAAATTCATGAAGGATCTTTTATCCAGGAAGCAGAAGCTACAGGAATGCCAAACTGTAACACTCACTGAGGAGTGTAGTGCTTTTATCCAGCAGAAAATCCCAGATAAGCTTAGTGATCCAGGGAGTTTTAATATCCCTATTGCTATTGGTGATATTGGCATTGGAAAAGCTTTATGTGATCTTGGGGCTAGCATTAATCTGATGCCCTTTTCAGTGTACAAATCTTGGCTGATAGATCCGTGAGGAAACCTAATGGTATTATAGAAGATATCCTTGTCAAGGTTGATAAGTTTATTTTCCTGCGGACTTTGTGGTGTTAGATAAGAAGGAAGTGAGAAATCCATGCTATTAGGAAGACCCTTTTTGGCTACAGCCCGACACCTAAATGATGTTGAGCAGGGATAATTAAACTGAGAATGAATGATGAGGAGATTATCTACAATGTTTCAGAAGCTATGAAGAGACCTGACTGAGAATAATGATTGTTTCCAGGTTGATTCTTTTCATGAAACCATTCAACACAAGAAAGAGAGGCCTCAAGAGATTGAGTATGAGTTGAAAGCTCGTGATCATATACCTTTTGAAAAAGAAGGAATTACTGTGGAGCTGTTGGAAGAAAAAGCTGAAGATGTAGAGGTTGGTGCCCCTAAGGTTGAGTTGAAACCATTACCCGACACTTTGAAGTATGTGTTTTTGGGAGATGGTGATACTTATCCAGTAATCATCAACAAAGACCTCTCCGAAGGCCAAGAAAAGGAGCTGGTTGAAGTTTTAAAAGCTCACAAGACCGCCATAGGATGGTCTATTATTGATTTGAAGGGCAT
>JAVKPL010008769.1:30000-34909 GCA_032173675.1 Gastrolobium villosum | reverse complement strand
CGGTTTCTCATTTTGCAGTAATACCGCACCAATTCCTACACCCGATGCGTCGGTTTCAACCACAAAAGGTTGAGAAAAATCAGGAAGTGCCAATATAGGAGCTGTAACAAGATGTTGTTTCAGCTCACGAAATGCGTTAGCAGCCGCGGCAGTCCAATTGAACCCGTTTTTGGACAGTAGGTCAGTAAGAGGGCCCGCAATTGTGGCATATTGCTTGATGAATTTGCGGTAGTACCCCGAAATACCCAAAAAGGCTCGCACCTGGGTAGTGGTGGAAGGTATAGGCCAATCAACAATGGCGGACAACTTTTCGGGGTCAGGAGAAACGCCACCTCCCTGTATAATATGTCCCAAATAAGGAATCTCAGAACGACCAAATGAGCACTTCTCTAATTTGGCAAACAGAGAATGGGTCCTTAAAGTGGTAAGTACAGCCAGCAAGTGTGCGAGGTGTTGGTCAAGTGAAGAACTGTACACCAAAATGTCATCAAAGAATATGACAACAAATCGCCTAAGATAATCAGAGAATATATTGTTCATTGTGGCCTGGAAGGTTGAGGGGGCATTGGATAATCCGAAAGGCATCACATTGAACTCATAATGGCCATGATGCGTACGAAACGCTGTTTTATGAATATCCTCAGGATGCATTCGGATCTGGTGATATCCAGAACGCAAATCCAACTTAGAAAAAATTGTGGCCCCATGCAATTCATCCAGTAATTCATCAATGGTAGGAATAGGGAACTTATCCTGTATCGTAATTGCGTTTAAAGCTCTATAATCCACGCAAAAACGCCACGTTCCGTCCTTTTTCTTAACCAATAAAACTGGTGAACTAAAAGCTGAATGGCTGTGTTGAATCACACCTGTGCGCAACATATCAGACACAAATCTCTCTATCTCGTTCTTTTGGCAGTGTGGATAGCGATAAGGGCGGACTTGTACTGGTTTTGAACGAGGAAGGAGATGAATATGATGGTTATAGGCTCTATCCGGGGGCAAAGAAGACGGTTCCTCAAACACATCTTCAAACTGTTGAAGTAAAGTAGTCAAGTCTGGAAGGGTATTACTAGTGGTGGTTGCTAAACCGGTGCTGTCTGGTGGAATCGAAAAACACATCAAACACGAAGAAATAGAGTCATGAGCCATCAGCTTGTTCAATTGTGATGAACTGATGTGGTTGATATGTGTGGGTCGATCACCTTGCAATAACACCTGTTTGTTGTGGTGAGTAAAACACATAGTGAGTGTAGTGTAATCTGTCACAATAGGGCCCAAGGTGGATAACCACTGTACCCCCAAAACAATATCAGCCCCTTTTAAGTCAATGACATAGACATCAATGTGAAATAAATGGGTCTGAATGTGCACCGGAACCACCTGACACGATGCAGAGCACAGCAACGCGTCACCATTTCCCACCCTTACCTTAAAAGGGGTAATAGCATGCAAAGTTAAATGCAAATGGGAAGCCATGCGAGAGGTAATAAAATTGTGAGTACTACCCCCATCCACCAACAATTGGACTTGGCGGCCATTAATGTTACCGGTCATCCGAAATGAATTAGAAGACTGGTGTCCAAATAAAGCATTAAAACTAATTTCGTGAAACACTTCTGGAGATGGCGTTGCTGATACCACGTCCCCAGAATCAGTGAGTGGTTCGTCAACTGGATCAGGTGGCTCATCATCCGTGCCCTCGAGATACAATAAAGTAGCCCTGCCTTTACATTTATGCCCCCGAATAAAGATTTCATCACAATTGTAGCATAAGTTTTTGTCCCGGCGAGCTTGCATTTCAGCTGGGGATAAGCGCTTAATGGGAATGGGTGGTAGGGATGAGAGTGGTTTACTGGTTAGGAGAGGGGGAACAGTACTAATGGGTGAGGCTAACAAGGGTTGGGAAGATGGAGTGGAGGGCAAACGTGACAGCCACGGTTTAGTGGACCGTGTCTCGGAAAATTGATCCTCATAAATTTGGGCAAAAGCAAAGGCCGAAGTGACATCCAAGGGTCGATGAACCAAAACAGCCCGGCGAATCTGAGGTTTTAAGCCAGCTATGAACAAACTCTTGCGCATCAAAGGAGTGAGATCTGGTACTCGACGAGCAATGAGTTCAAAAGCGGTTTGAAACTCGAGGAGAGAGCCCGATTGGTGTAATTTAGCCAGGGACCCCAAAGGATCCTCAAATTCAGATGGTCCAAATCGCTGGTTGATCGAACGAACAAATGACTGCCAATCTGGGAAGTGGCCATGTGCAAACAGCGCCTCAAACCAGCAAGATGCAGGCATGTCCAAATTAAAAGATACCAGATCTAAACGATCATGATCTGGAACTTGGTAATAACGAAAATACCTGTCAACCGCGAACAGCCAAGGCCCCGGGTCGCCAGATCCGAAACGAGGGAAATCGATTTTCATAGATCTGATCGGTTGAGGGCCACGCGAAGGAGAGGCTCCCAATACACCAGATTGTGGGTTGATCGTCAGTGTGGTTAACTGCTGCTGCATACTCTGGAGTAGATTGAACATATCCTGGAGTTGACCCTGAAAATCATCCAGGCGTTGAGTTTGAGCCACCTCAAACGCATGCTGTCGATGGTCCAAAGTTCTTTCCAGATTAGAAAATTGCTGTTCATGGCCTTGCATTTGTGCAGCAAGATCCTTGAGTCTCGTGTTTTCCGCCATAGTGCAAGAAAGCTCAATGAAAGCACCAATGTAACAAGGAAGTTGTAACAGAAAAGAGAGAGAAAGGATTTAGAGAGAGAGAGAGAGAGATAGAAGAGAGTTTGTTGTAATTTTTCATATCCTTTTCTCAGCCCCAAAGTGGCTATTTGTAATACAATGGATGATAACACAATTAAAAGATGAATTAATTGCAATTAAGAAAATAGGCATTGGGCTAGTAATACAATCAGCCCATCACATAGTCCTTAAGGTATTTGGGCAGCTTCCTTACCCTCACTCCATTGGTTTGGCGTTGGGCCTTTTCCCCCAGGCCCGTTACATATTTTGAAGGATGTGATTGTGGATCAAACATTGGAAGGGAAGTTTTAGCTTTCTTTCTAAACAAGTAAGCACCGGTAAAGCTTAATAAGGTAAGTTCTATGTTTAAGGAGTCTATTCCTACTTGTGTGCTCCACCATGGTTAGTGGACTATGGTTGGATTGTATGATTGTATTTGATGTTTTGTATAGATGCATTCATATAGAGCTATTTGATAATATGATATGTTCTGCTATTGATAATATGATATGTTCTGCTATTTGATAATGTGATATGTTTTGCTATTTGATAATATGATATGTTTAGTTTTGATGTGATTTTTGTAATGATCTTTGGCCATTGATTCTATGTGCACTGATGCCTGCTTGGGGTCCTCCCTTGGGACTGACTGTGTTTACCTCTGATATGTGTTTGGTTCCGCTCGAGGTCCTCCCTTGGGAACACGTGCGCTGAGTTCCGCTTGGGGTCCTCCCTTGGGAATGACTGCGTACATCTCTGATAAGATATGTGTATATGCTTTGTTCAGTTATGATATATGTTTATATGATGCTTTGCATACTCTGTATGTGACTTTCATGCAGGAGAGGGCTCAGGGTATGGAGAATTCTCTATAAACATGGAGCTTATTGAAATTTGTTATCTCACCCCGTTTGGGGACATCATTTCAGGTTTACAGATTGTAGGTGAGCCTTCACGGGGCAAGGGTATGACCCGTGGCCAGAGACGTCATAATGGAGATGTGTATTCTGGATGATTCATCATCGTTGTGTAGAGACATGATCTTTGGGTAGCATTATGCTGCCATTATTCTAGAGGACATATATTATTGCTTATTCGTGTTTTATTCAGGTGGGGATCATGATGTCTGATCCATTATACTATATATGTTTTGTACATGTTTTTTTTTGTTTTGATGCATGTACATTTGTATACTTAGGCTTGTTATATGATAATGTAGTGTTCAAATACGTGCATGTGTTGAGTCATGTCAGCTGTTAGACTTTGTGGCATGGAGCCAATTATGCATGCACCCATGGATGGATATTAGGTCCGTTGTTGTACAATATATGATTATATGATATGCTTAAGATGATACGTTTATCAGGTATGGATTATGAGAGAGGGATTTAATCCCATTCGTTCGGTTTACAGCCATTACGCTGTCCGATTTTAGACTCCGTCTGGATTGATACTGGTTGTCATATTCAGATGGTCAAGGGCCATTGCGTATAGTCACAGATGAAAGATGAATGTTTAGAAAAGGAATTATGATGGATAAGAAAGAAAGAATATAATGCTATATATCATGCGAAATGAAATAAGAAAAGAAGAAGAAGAAAAGTTAGCTCATATTTTGTAAGCTAATGCAAGATTATAAGTTAAGTCTTCCGTTGATGCGTGTTTTAGTACCTGAACCGGCTCGAGACGGGAATATTACAACTATATTATTATTTTAAAATATTTTAATATTTATACCAAAACAAAATTAATATAATAAAATATTTTAAAATATTTCAAAGTATTTTATCTTGAGTGAATTATAAAAAAATAATACAAGAAAAAGAAGTGAACAGTAATAAAATAATTCCTTCATTAGAGATAGGAGACAAAATTTACACGGATATAATAAGTTTTGGTTACTTATAGAACATGTTCCTCTTCAATTATGTTGTAAACAAACAATTTGTGTTTGTAGTGTCACCCAATGGCCTGAATCGGACCAACTTGATTATGGTTAGATTGGTTTGACTTGGGTAACTAACTCAAACAAACACAATTTAATGGAATTTAATTGGTTTATACATATTTTATTTTAACTAACCAAAACTTACCCGTGAACACTACTCCTATTGCCTAAGTTATTAAATCTAAGAATAGACCGAAATTAAGTGTGATCCAG
>JAVKPL010008769.1:0-27500 GCA_032173675.1 Gastrolobium villosum | reverse complement strand
TTCCAAGATCAAGGTTTGACTTATCTACCAAAGAAAACCTGGGCTGAGATAGCTTCAGAAGATGAACAGGAAGAAAGTCTTGCTGTTCTGATTGATAACTTAAAAAATAAACAGATTTCTAACCGTCCAAACAGGGTTCTAGAAATTCAACCTAAACCAATCTTTACCCAAAAAATAAAAGCTCAAACCCCATATATCCCTAAGAATAAGTTCTTAGAAGTTATTCAAATGGAACATATATATATATATATATATATATATATATATATATATATATATATATATATATATATTGACAAACAACTCTTAACAATTTTTTGAATTGTGATTATTCTAGACATTTTTGGAAATTCTAGACATTTCAAAATTGCCATTTTAAATAAAATTAATCCAAAAAAGTCATCCAAACGAACATAAAATTCGAACAAAATTTAATCTCATCCCATAGGTATTATCATCCCTCAAAGGTCCATTTCTATTAGCCTAGTCACGTTTTGGTCCATTCCGACCCCCTTTGATACATGAGTTCATTGTAACAAATTGGCTCATATGTTATTTCATTTTAGAAAAGCTCCTAAATCCACACTTTATTGTATACCTTTCTCATTCCCATCCCATATCTTCATCTCACTAGTAAAACAAATAAAAAATAAAAATCACATATATAGATTGAACAAAATTAGGAGTATATGCATTATTCTAACTCCATAGGCATTACTTGTATAGGGGGTAGACATCCTTAGTAGGGAAACAAAGTGATAATCATATCAATGAAAAAAAAGTTGGGGAGTGTATCACTTGGGGAAAACTATTGCGTGTCAAATGAAAATTAGAGGACGAGAACGCTTATGATTCTTTCGAGTTTTACAATCGTGATAACCATTCTTATAAGTGGTTTAAGGGAATCCTTATCCACCTTTTTGGTCGTAAAACATTTGATGATCTGGTCTAAACCACTCGCCACTCTATAAATACCAACACCTCCATATGTATGCTACTTACATGTTTCAACCAAACATAGAGAGTAGTACTCAACACATACACAGCAAAATAGAGCTGAAGCATCCTTGAAAAATCTAGAAGTGACCCTTTTGCAGGTACATCATCATTATCATCAGAAGAAGCATATCACAATCAGAGAAGCCATAATGGGAGCCAAAAGGTCATCTTCTTCCTCTATTTACAACGTATTCAAGGCTTGTTTCTCAAGTGGAAGCACATACGATGATCACTGGGAAGGTAGTGGCAGAAGGGTATTTGTCAGTGATGAAGATAGAGGACGTTGGATTGCAGAGCCTGGTATTGATAGAAAAGCCTCTGATTTCATTGCTAGATACTATGCCACCAGAGTCACTGACTCTCAGAGCCAATTTGCATCTTGAAATTTCTTCCATTCTTTCAAGTTGCTATTTTATTATCTTCTTTTACTTCCACCGGTTGTACTTGGATCCTGCCTCTTTTGGTTGATGTACTTGGGGTGTTGATCCAATACTTGTTGGCTGAAATAATGTGGTCATTAATAATGATAAAATCGATTCATTGTTATTGAATTTTTTATTTTTTTGGTTTTTCCATCTTCCCCCCGTCTCCCTTAAATTTATATATGGATTAATGTTCCTTCCAAAAATTTCTTTTGCCTTTCCGGGGAGTTGTGTACAAGAGTGTTTAGAAGCATATACTTCATTGGGAAATTATGCTGACCTGAGCTCTGTTATATATCGTGATGTCCAATCAGAGATTGATATGTTAATATAGGATTTGTTTGTCCTCTCTGAGTACCTATAGTAGAGGTACCCTAAAAATAAGCTGATCACTGAGCACTATAATATGATGACATAGTCAAGGCGTGAGGTGTGTTCACAGTGACAAGCTAAGAGACAGGGTTTAGAGTGTGTGTACCTTATTGGTTTAGCCCTTTATTTATAAATGGGTTACCTGGCAGGATGGGAGTTTTGGGCCTCTTAGGAGTATTGGGGGTTCAATTGTTGATTTATTGTTGTCGTAGTATGATTAATATAATTGAGGAATATTTCCTTAATTCCCTCTTAGCAGTTAGCCCTATTTGGGCCTTCTAGAATATGGGTTGTTTAGCTGTCTGGATAGGATCATCATTAATAGAAGATTCTCTTTCTATTTGTGCTATCCTTTATTGGACCTTCTAGAATATAGGCCTTTGTCAGGTAGTAAGCTCCTATCACAGCATTGATTATTTTTGTTTTGGCCATTTGACAGCAACTATTATCTGAAAATGATTTCAATGAAATTAAATAAGAAAAAAAAAATTCATCTTCGGATTTTGTCATTTTGATTAGCCACGTGCATGATCTATATTTTTTAAAGTTGTAGATATTATTTACTACGGGGAAAGATTCCTTTCCAATTTTTTTTTATAAATTACACTAAGTATGACCGGTCGTACATTCTTGATTAATGTATGACCGGTATATAATGTAGTTTGAAAAAATTTATAAACAAAAAGTTTCTAAATGTAACCTTCCCTGATTACTATTATTAGCACAATTTACCGTAGAGTTTCTTGGATCAACATTTAACTTGGTAGTTTTCTTTACTTTTCTTCAAGTTACCCATCATAGTACACAAGGACTTATTTAATAATTATATGGTGTTTATACAATCATCAATTAAGCAAAATCATGGTTAAGAGACGCAGTTTCTTGTTAAGAAAAGATTTGGGAGTAGGGAATGTACATTGTATGTGAGTTTTTCCTCTCTATCTTTTTAATGTGATAGGAGCTCTTTATGTCACCCTTCACTTCAGCTTTCTATTTTACTTAATATTCCTTGGTCCTTTAGTTCAAGACATGCAACAGCAAAATACTATAACATCGCACAGAAAAAATTGTCCAATAATTTAAATTAGTTATGAGCTGATTCATAATGATCGAAAAGAATGTTGGTTTGGTAATTTCAACAAAAGATACATCATTGTTGACACACCTTTTTGTCTTTTTTGTTTTTTGGAAGAAGAGGGGGGGCGAGGGAGGGAGGGATAGGGTATTGATCATAAAAGGACAAAAGTTGCAAGAATATAGTTCAAATATATCTCTAAGATAAATATAGGAAAACATGATTTAACAATGGTAATGTCTTTCAATCATGACAGGAACCTGAATTCCAACATTATATTCGTAGAGGACACTCTGATGGTTTCCTTCTTTTGCTTTCCTTTTACTTCCACTCTTTCTTCTCGGGCATATTGCATTTTCTTGATCTTTTACTAAATGTAGATAATCGCACATTTGATGCAACAAGCTGTGCACGAAATTGATGTTACGGGGGTTACTTTTCGTTTATGTCAGTTGAACTCCGATAGTATAGTCCAAACATATAGTTGATTCTACTTAGAATGGATTAGATTGGGTTAGTACACTTAATTACACTTAATTTCAATATATATATATATATATATATATATATATATATATATAGGGACAGGATCCATTTACAAACTTTTTGGAATTTTTTTACAAATTACACTATATTCTCCCGGAAAAACATAGTGTAATTTGCAAAAGTTTGTATTCTCCCGGGAGAATATAGTGTAATTTGTAAGAGTTTGTAAATAAAAAAGTTTGTAAATATAACCTGCCCCATATATATATATACATGTATGTATATATATATATATATGTATGTATATATATATATATATATATATATATATATATATATATATATAGGAAAAGTATTTCTACAGCCACTTTAGATAAGCTTATCTACAGCCACCATTTTTAACTATGTTCTCTCGAGAGAACATAGTTATAACACGAAAGTTGATTTTTCTTCTCTGTTCACGTCAGCAGACAGGTTCTGAAAAGTAACTGAGGAGAGAGAAAAACAAATCAATTTTCGTGTTATAACTATGTTCTCCAGGGAGAATATAGTTAAAAATGGTGGTTGTAGATAAGCTTATCTAAAGTAGCTGTAGAAATGTTAATCCATATATATATATATATATATATATATATATATGGGTAAAGTATTTCTCCAGGTATTAGAGATAAGTTATCTCCACTGACCCCAGAAATTAATAAAGAGTGTTTTGGTAAAATTCATATGATAAAAAGATAAACAAAATTACAAAAACATCTTTCATTAATTAAAAATGACATAATTTTGGGAGTGACGAGAGATAACATATTTCCAGTGACTGAAGAAATACTTTACCCTATATATATATATATATATATATATATATATATATATATATATATATATATATATATATATATATATATTATGTCGACCTTTTTTTCATTCATACTTTGCTTACTTCTCTTCGTACAGTTAGATCACATTTTAATAAACTAATAATGGGATGAGAGAAAAAAAATAAAAGTGGGTTGATCGTGTGAAGAAAAGTAAGTAAACTAGGCACGAAGAAGATATATAAACAATATCTTATGGGAAAAATATTTATTCTTTTAAATGACATAACTTGGATCATTTTACTGTCATAAAAAGGTAAGACTCACACCTTTATTTTTTTTGTCCACTGCCTATCCAACCTTCTCGCGATGATTATGGAGACCAAAGTTGTGAACCTGGTGAACGTAGATACGGGGGGGAGGAATTTCTTCAAAGAGTGCTTCCAAGTGAGGTAGTTAACCACATAAGATCGTTCATTCCCCCAACATCAGATGGGGAGTCGGATCATTTAGTGTGGAGGAACAATTCGAAGTCCAAGAGCATTGTTAAACATGCTTACAGCGCAATAACGGGATTCGAATCTATTACCAGGGTTCATATTTGGGGATCTATTTGGAAATGGCAAGGACCTCAATGTCTACGCCACTTCATCTGGCTTACCTTCCATGGTTGTATTCTCACCAGAGACGTCACAGCTAATTGGGGAGGGTCCCCTTTCTGCCACACGTGCCTGGATAAAGTAGAAGACATTATGCATGTTTTGCGGGATTGCAAAAAAGCGATCCCTGTGTGGAAGTTCTGGTTCTTGGGTAATATTCCCATTGATTTCTTGCACCTCCCCCAGGAAGAGTGGATCCGAAAGAACATAACTAAGGGGTCACCCCATGCGCAACCCCTTGATTGGCAAGACATCTTCACTACTACCTCCTGGTTCTTATGGAACTGGAGGAACAAAGAAATTAATGAAGCTCATTTTGTCAGACCTTCCAACCCCCACATCCTCATCATGAATTACATTATGGATTTTAGAAAGCTTCTGAGAAGAACGACTCTTGCAAAACAGCCCCTTTGGAGAGGCACATAGTGAAGTGGAAGCCTCCCCCATCTGGATGGTGGAAACTGAATGTTGATGCTGCAACCAGGAAGAATCCCTCCCTGCCAAGCTTCATGTGGGGGTCTCGTAAGGGATGATCAAGGAAGATGGATCTCTGGGTGCATATATAACATTGGCAGTTGTGACCTCTTGACAGCAGAGCTCTGGGGGATCCTCAAGGGGCTTCAATTTGCCTGTGATATGAAAGCTCATAATCTCATTGTAGAGAGTGATTCCCTTCAGGCTATCCAGGAGCTTAGTACCAGGAGAGAGGACCGTGCTTGCTTTTCCTTGAACAATTGTATCCAGAGCTAGCTGGAGAAGGATTGGAACATTGGGTTGCTGCATGTTCGAAGAAATGGGAATTCTTGTGCTGACTAGATTGCTAAGTCTGCGTTTAACTTTCATGATATTTTTGGTGTCCTCCATAATGTCCCCCTTGGTTTGGGGCCTTTGGTAGAGAAGGAGGCTACTGATTAGTAGTTTTTGTTTGGTTTTTTGGGCTTGAGCCCCTCATCAATACTAAAAAAAATGACACAATCTTACATCCTTTAAAATTATACACAATTTTTCCCATATCTTATATCATATATAGAAGGCTTATTGTTTCTCAAGTCACTTGAGATAACTTTATCTCTAGCCACTAAATAATAACCGTACAAAGATGGATCAATGGTGATAAAGGAAGAGAAAGAAAAAAAGAATTATAACCATTCAAAGCTGAATCTATTAATATAAAGAAATAAATAAACAAAATAACGTAGTTTTGGGTAGCCAAAGATAAGGTTATCTCAAGTGACTTGAGAAATACTTTTTTCACACACACAGACACAGACACATATATATTGGGTTCATCAAGTGTCTTGTCATAGGATACAAGATTTTTTCCAGTCACCCTTTATAACTATGTACTCCCTATACATGGTTATAATATTAAAAAAAAAAAATTCTCTCTCCACTTCAGCCGACCAGTTTCTGAAGAAAGAGAAAAATCACTTTAATATTATAACTATATACATGGTTATATAAGGGTGATAGGACAAAACCTTATATCGTGTGATAGGACAAACAATAAACCATATATATATATATATATATATATATATATATATATATATATATATGAAAGGATATCATGTCTATATTTTCTTATGTCCACTTTGCTTACTTATCTTCATGCCTTTAGATCACAATCTTGACTATTAATGGAGAGAGAAAATAAAAGTCGGCTGAAATTATTATATGACGGTGTGAAGAAAAGTAAGTAAAATAAATATGAAAAGAGGTAGTGTTAAGTGTCAAACATATTATTTTTGTAGGAGTCAATTGTGCTCAACACAGTTAAATATGGTCAAAGATATGATGACTTTTATTTAATTGCAAAATGACTTTGGAGTTTTCGTGTTTGGTATGATACTGACTGAAGATTGTATCGGTCTCAGGTTAAAATTGCTATGATAGAGAATTAATGGATCAAGGAAGCCAAAGGAAAACAAAATTCAGGCCCAATTATATTCGCTAGATTGCTCGCTTGAGCGAGCAAATCCTACAAGGTGTTATTTCTTACAGCAGCTTGCTGAGTTGCTCGCTCCAGTGAGAAAACTCTGTGAGAAAACATCAGAGAGGCTACTGTCACGTATTTCCTGGCTATTTTATTCTCTCTAGCCAGCAAACTTAGCGAGCATGACCACAAAAGCACACATTTTCCAATAGCGGAGTAAGCAACTCAATGAGCATCATAGTAAAAATCCCATGAATCTTTTTATTAAAATAGGAAAGGAAGTGGGCAAAAGGCATTCAATCTTCTGCGACCAAAGGAGAGGAAAAGCTCTGTTCACTACAAAAAAAATGATGATTAGCCACATTTAAAAATGTGGCAAACATTGATAAAGAATGTGGCTAACATAATTTACCACATTTTGATTTAGTGTGGCTAGAAGTGGTGTTGCAATAATTTAACCACATTATTTTATTCACTTTGCCACATTTTGATCAAGTGTGGTAGCCTTTTTTTAGCCACATTTATCGTTATTTTAGCCACTTTATTAATGTGGTTAAACTGTATTGTTTGCCACAATAGAAAAATGTGGCTAATTGTGCCTAAAACGTTTTTTTAGCCACATTTATGACCATGGCTAAATATACGAAATTTTTTTTTTAAAATTAAAAATATTATGAATTCGATAAGTATTACAATAATAAAGAAAATAATGTTGAAAAAAGCTCAAACACGATTTAGTGAACACATTAAAATATAAACCAAACACTAAATATCATATTTTATTATCACTGAAGAACTTATACGAGTCATCATGTTTTCAATTTATATAAACTAATCAAGCTTTCTACCAATATCATAGAGGGAAAAAATCGCCAAGTAAAACTAATAAAAAGTTTACTTATGGGACATCTATACAAAACAATATCTTCTCAATTCTATAAAAAATTACGGTAGTACAAATTTTCCTTATCATCCATTTAGGACTTGTTCTTGTATGCCATCCTAGTCCTTTGAAATGCCATCTACCAAATCACACCTGCATAAATCAATTCCATATTATGTTAATATACTATTGATGAGCTATTATGATAACCAACCTCAAAACACCAATGTACAAAATCCTAAGGTCAGTCTCTACCGCTTAGATGGTGAACACAGTCAAGGTCATTCATGTCCCAAAAATCAACCAAGAACTCAGGCGGCAGACACCAGCCATAAAACAAATAAATCAAGTTTCATTTTTTTATGTTATGTGATATCAATTAATGGGTTCATAAAAAAGCACAATTTTTTTTTTCATTCCCACGCAATTCAATAGAGCAGCTTTATCTGAATGTTCATACTCTCTAAGCTTAGTTCATAGTTCATCTCAAAATTTGTACAAGAAGAAATTAGAAGATCCACCTGTTCTTTGGGAGGCTGAGGCTGCTACTTTCTATTTTGATCTTCAGATTTCGTCCATTAGTGAAGCATTGTTGGAAAATAAGGTTAATGAGCTTACTGGAGTTTGTATGAGACTTGAAGAGGAAAGTGCTGCAAAAAGCATAAAAATTGAACAGATGACAGAAAGAGTCAGTCTACTCGAAGGTGAAATTGGAGGACTAAAGGGGCAGTTATCTCTATATATTACAGTCATTAGTTCTTTGAAAGAGGATTTTGCGTTTTTAGAGCGCACTGCTAATCTTCGAACATATAAAATGTCTGCTGTAGGCAATGAAGAACAGAAGGTAGCTTTTTTTTCATCCTTCTCTCTTGTTAAATGTGTATATGCAGGTGACATGTACTTTACTTATCCATGTTTATCATGAATGTTTGTCCAGGATGCAATAATTGAAACCTGTCTCCAGGAAAATAGCTATCAAAGTTTGACAGAAAGCAGAGAAACTTTGATACCAGATGGGGTTTCGGATTTGCTGAGCATCAAGGCAAGGATTAGAGCAGTTGAAAAGTCAGTGGTGGAAGAAATTGAAGGACGTGTCAAGGAAGATGCAAGAAGTGCCTGAAGGTTCAAATGCAGAATTTTCACCATATACAGAAGATGACAATAGAAAAGTACAGAAGGAACTCAAAGATGAGAGCACTTTTGATCTCAACTCATGGAGAACAAAATCTGAAAATGCGTCATCGATGAAAGATATTCCACTTGATCACATCTCAGACAATCCAGCCTCTAAGAATAGCCGGAGAGAGAATAGTGGGACTGATGATCAGATGCTTGAATTATGGGAATCTGCTGAGCAGGACTGCTGTGACAGTTCAATGGCTAAATATACGAAAGATCTGATAATAATAATAAAAAAATTGCCCATTCATCACACTTCAGCCCACCAACTATCCATGACTTGTAACTCAATTCAAATTTCAATTACAGAAACTTATAACGGATGATACAGATAATAGAACCCAAACATGTTGAAGTTGGTCAAATTACCTGATCCCATCCTTTTAGTGATATGGCTTCAAAATCTACAACAAACCAGCCCTCCACTCTGCATAGATACCATTGAAGCACCTTGTGAGCAAGCCCCTCCAACCTGCATCCAATAGTGAAAGTCACATTTCCGATTATGTCAGGTAAACACAATAACTAGAAATACTAAATGACTTACTTCCTCTAAAACCATTTCAAATATTTTACCAACTTTTGTTACCAACTCTTGGGGAATTTAATTCCCATCCATATCAGAGAGTGCATAGCTACAAGAAGTTGATGAATTTTAATTAGAAAAAACTTTGAATGTAACAACGTAACAATGTATACCATTCAGATATACCACATCACAGAGTGCAACCCATCTTTACCACATCTGCCAATTTATATGTCTAGATTCTCAGTCAAATCTACAACTTAATACAAAGTTAAAATCAGGTCAATGTTCCGTGGTCAAAGACTTGAGGACACCAAGAAAAAAAATTAACAACAATCAGTACACGACTTTAAAAATCAGTAAAAGACTTTAATTTTTTTTTCTTTAGAGTATTGATTATCCTGCAAAATTCCAACTTTTTCTTTTGTGGAAAGAAGAGAAAAAGAGAGAAGGCTTCCACTGAATTGAATAGTACACAATAAATAAGTAATAGATGAAACAAGAAGAACGGTCTCAAATGCAAACAATTCTAATAAGCCAAACCAACTCATTAAACACCAACTATTATAATTAATGATATATCAATTGTTACGTATTATAAGATATATGTTTAAAACTTCAAGAGTCCTATGCTGAAATCTTAGTAAAACTATTGTAACAAAAATTGGATGCGAGATTTACCACCATATTATGTCCACAGTTTTCTAGACCAGAATAGATTGGACCCGTGCCAAACACCTCAAGCTCATCATCAGTGTTCCAATCATAGTCGTTCTGAGAGCTACCGCCTTCTGAATCCTATATTATTTTTCAAGCAAAAAAATTAATGAAGGAGAAAGAAAAGAAAAACAGAGATTAATTTTCTAAACTTGTAATTAATAAATGTAGTCAGTAAATATTCAAATAATCAAGTTTAATGGCAGAAAAACAAATCAATCATTGGGAGTTTCCGGTTTCGAGCGTACAAAATCATTCAAGTATTTACACCACAAGCGCTAAAGCAAATTTGAATGAGTATGATATAGAATAAGAAAGAGAAAACTTAGAGAGGGAACATGAACATACCATGACATAGTCAGTAGCTAACTAAGAAGTAAGAACACTAAAACAAACAGTTTCCAAACGCTATGGCAGGATCACCAAATGTATGGGTACGAAACACAATCACTGTAAAAAATTAGAGAGAAAAATAAACTTCAAAACATTGAGCTTTAATTAAGAAACTCCATTAACCATTACCAGTAAAATGTTGAAGCAGATGAAATTAACTATAAGGTCATGGAACTCTACTCTACATCAAGGGTTAAAAAATGTATAAAATGTAACCTAAAAAGCAATTAAAAAAAGAGATTATACCTTTTTTTTGTGAAAAAGATTATACCATTAGCTTACAATGGCAGTGACTCGGTTTAGTACTAACGCTAAAATATAGCATGCAACAGACATGAGAGCAACTTCCTATCCAAAGATAAGTCAATAAAATAAGATAATATTTTATACACTTAGCATGATTCAGTATGGTTACACAATGGTTTTATGGTATAGTATAGCTGCAACAAAAATAGTAAATATCAACCAAAACCAATATTTCAGCAATGGAAAATAAATAAGACTGCCACAACTTAGTTTTCAATATCACAACTCAGTATACCAATTACAAAAAAATAATTTGCATACTTTGTCCATCAAGATGGTCAGGTACTAGATCTTTAACTTTTTAACAAAGCAAGGATACTTGTACTAAGTTAGAACTCGGACTGAAATTCAATTTTTATTAGCATAAATAAATTACTGTTCTTACAACCAAAGTAATAGACTAGTGCAAGATGTTTAAGATTCAAGCTATATGTTAAACCAGGTTCTTAGCATATCAGATAAGCAAATATATAAAAATCAATAATTTTACCAACCCCAAATCAATAAAATAATTATTGTTTCTATAACCCTCCCCCCTTTACCATTGTTTTCAAAAGGAGATAGCTTCAATCAATAAATTAAAAATTGTTTCTATAACCCTCCCCCCTTTACCATTGTTTTCAAAAGGAGATAGCTTCAATCAATAAATTAAAAATTAGAATAGACCTTCTATTGATAGATTGCATTGACAGCTGCAAGTGGGATCTCTGCATATTCTGTATCCGCAGGGATGATTTAAGAAAATCATAGATGTCATATAAAAATATACCCTTTCCTGTATAAAAACCAGAAATAGAGAATCAGATTATACATATTAATGATTTAAGAAAGTCATGGATGTCATATAAACTAAATTGCATCAAGCATATAGATACGAATGTCTCAAACACAAAAATGGATAATGTTCCGGGCTAGATTACACTCCAAACTGTACACACATTCACCAACCTACTCACCAGTCACCATACACTCTATGCCCAGAACCTTCCCAATTTCCCTCTCCCTATAAGTCCACACACGCACCCTTGATACCATGAGGGGTAAAATGGTATTGCTATTCCCAAGAGCACCTTAGCCACGAACACAAGCCCTTGCTTCGATGTGTAGGTCCAAAAAAAGCACAAGCGTCATAGAACCTAGGAACAGGAACAGGAATCAGCGATCATCAACCTTGGCAACATCTTCATCTTCCACCAGCTATGTCCCCATCACTGAATCAAGAAGCTACGTCTTCGACAATACGAACAAAAAAGAATGGTCAAAATCTTCTTCCATCTCAAGTCGCACCTCTCTCTATAAGTCCCAAAACTTTCCCAATTTCCCTCTCCCTACATAGATACGGCGTACCGATTAATTTTTTTGGTTCTTCACAAGTTAGTAGGCATGCCCTAAGTCCCTAACCAATTTTTCAAACACAGAGAAATTAAATGCTACAACAAATTTCAATTTGTAGAACCTCTACAAATTGAACAACACCACAAGTTCTAGAACCTCGAGTTCAATTTTTACCTCTACAACTTCAAAACATCAGAAATTAATCCAGAAATTATAGAAATTAGTGGCTACCTTTTTCGCCTCTGAGGAGGAGGGCTCAGGCTCCGAGAACTACGTGATGGAAAGGACGAGGAGGAAGAGAGAGATCTGGAGCGAGAGGAAGAACGAGAGGAGCGAGAATCGGAAGGGGATGAGAATTTCTAGTTTGTTGGAATCTAGATCGGACTTCAAAATTTGAAGCTCACACTAAATGAATATATGAGTTTCATGCTAAACTTCATTGAAGGTTTGAGGAATTTTTTTTGGTATAAACAGGATATAGAATGAATATGGAGGAAAACATTTTTTAGTAAAAAAAAATTCAAAATTAATTTTGCTACATTTTGAAAATAGGGTTGCAAATTGAGGGTATACTTGTATTTTCACTTCATTATAATAAATGTGGTTAAACCCATGTGGCTATAAATCCTATTTTTTGTAGTGGTTCTTGGATTAAGGAGTTGAAGATCGATCAAAGCTTCACCGTGGAGCTCGATCTTCAACCTCCCTTCATGGTTTTCACTAGTTTTATCTCATTTATTGTTTTAGTTTATTTGCAATGTCTAGCTAAACCCTTTTGTAGTTAGAGCTAGATGGAACCTTTTGAATCTTGACTACGTTTACTTTTTTCCTTTTCAATTTAATATTCAATCTTTCATGTTGTGTTATTTTCTGCTTTTCGTTCTTAAATCTTTTGTTAATTGATCAATCATAAAAGGGTACTTGAGTTTTGCATGACAATAGTGATGTTGGAACAAAATTCTGATCTATATAATTGCTAGGTTTTGTTTGATCTAGGGATAGACTAATATAGCATATGATTTGTTTGTTCATCATTCTTAAAGCTTGCCCTAAGCGGAATTACTATGGTATTAAGATCTTAATAGGTCAAGGAATTAAAATACTAAGGGATTGAATTTTAATTAATTTGTGATCAACTATTCAAGAACATAAGTTTGAATATTAATTGAGGGAGATGTTAGATTGATTAGGAGAAAATTGGGAAAATCAAAATCTTAGCTACACTTTTGCATCATTAATCTTTATTCCTTTTTTTAGATTAAGTTCATGTTCTTGTTCTTGATAATTGTATAATAGTCTTTGAATCTATTTTTATATTTCAATCACATTCACAAAAACCTTTACGGTTGATCCAACTTTGATTGCATAATGAAATTAGTGATTGATAGATCAATCCTAGTGGGAATGATACTTTACTTTTCACTTTATTACTGGTACGATCGGTGCACTTGTCGTGATCACAACAGATATAAATAATATCTTATCTCACATATATAGATAGAATATTATGCCTACCTTTTTTATCCGGGTCATGACTAAAGCCCACAAGGGTCAGCATACGATTCATCTTGGTGTGACGAAAATGTATTAAGACTTGAAAATAAAATTCTAGTGGCCTAGGATGAAAAAGGATATTACAAAGTATGTGTCTAGATGTTTGATTTGAATTATGATTGGTTAATAAGTGGATTGATGGTCATATGCTTGTGATCATTGTAGGTTGCCTCCCACCAACGAAATCTTAGAAGATTGAAGCTTAGAGCTTGTGGATTGACTTTGGTCCTTGACCAAAAGGATATTGGTAACTGATTGAATCACTTGTATGCATGATTGATTGGATGACCAATTGGGTTGTTATTATGGCACTAAATGATGTGGAAATGACCTTTTGTGTAGCCATTTCTTTATTGAAGAGAGTTACGAAGTAACTTGTGATTGAAGCTACCTAGCTCGGGAGCTTCAAAGAAGTAATCTCTTGGTACTGGGGTTAATCCTAGTGTGTGCTCCACATGCCCATCGGGGTAGTGGCTGAAAGTTGTTTGATACAATAGTGTAAGTATAACATGATCATGCATGTGTTGTTGAATGGGTATGTAAGAACCCGCACTGCTAATTAAGGTAATTAATGATTTAATTGTGATAAATTAGGAAATGATTCCATAATTGACCTTAATAATTATTATTTGGCTTAAATAATTATAGTAAGTGAGTAAGAATGCTGAAAGTCGCTTTTCGGAAGAAAAGTACAGATACCGGTTCTGCTAGTCGGTATAATTGCGTACCGAAAAAGTTTCCCTGAAAATTATAATAAGTGCATGATAATTATTAGAATAATATGTAGGACTTGTAAAACAAGTTTCAAGTCAAAATAATGAGATCTGATGCCAGAACTGATACTGGCTATGGAAAAGTGTGTACCGAAAAGGTGCTCCGAAAAATAAAATAAAAATATGATAAATCTTAGAAAAATGAGTAGTTTGAGATTTCAAAGTTTGGGATTAAGATTTTTTGCGTAGCTATTAAGGCTAATATTGCGCGTTGTGACTTAACCTCTTTATTTTCATTAGTTGGCACATGATCCTAGGTTAAAAACCTTGCCTCCTACGTGCTTTGTTGTCACCTTCCTCTTCCCTCACTCTCTTGAGCCAAGATGTCATTTTTATTCTTAGTTTCTCTACCTAAACACCATTGCTTTGGGTGAGCTGGTCTTGTGAGGTTGTGAGTGACTTCCTTGCTGAGTTGTAGCTTCTGGTTGTGGGTGTAGAGGTGCTGACTTTGAGAGTTGGTTTGTGGGAGTTTGGTGTTGGTATTTTGAACTCCAAAGGGGTCACCTTTGTGAATAAAGTTCCTTACTTGTGTGGCATTTTCGTGTGCCTTGAAGGTCAGACCTGTAGAGTCAGTTTGGGGAGCTCCAAGAGCACACCTTGCTCTGTTTTGAGCTTTGGTAAGTGATACCAACCATGATCATGTGTTTATATGCTTAAAAATGGAACCTTGAAGCATGTATTGAACTAAGTTGATAACTTAAGGGTGGGTAAGGTTAAACACACCTAAAAATGCATGTTTAAGTGTCTTTAATTGATTAAAGTTGGATCCTTTGGACTGGATATTCACGAAAATGCAGAAATGCATTCTATCGTAAAATATCCGGATATTTGTCGAACAGATATCCGGATATTGATATCCAGATATGGTATCCGGATATGGTCAGTGTGATATCCGGATATTGCATATCCGGATATGCCCCAAGGAATATCCGGATATTCTGGGATTTCATAGAACAGTGAGGTATTGTTCATACAGAGATGATGTTATTGTTTGTGGACCCTAGATTAAGGAAGTTGGACTTCTGTAATTAATGAACTAAGTCAGAATCATATGATTGAGGACTTATGGCTTTGTTGGAAGCCTTAAGACGTAAAACGTAAAGGAAAGGCGTAGTCTTTAAGTTGTATGCTTGTGATGCATAATTAATGATATATTATTGGTCCATAACATATTGTGATACTGTTGTGTTTGGACTGTGAGAGTGGTTGGACTCTTGGCTTGGATTGATTGCTTGCAAGGTAATCTTTCATGTCCTCGGTTTAACCATGTTGTGGTTCCACCATGTCCCACGGGGATATGGTTTATGCATGCTGTGTTACATGCTTTTGATATTTGGAAATGCTGTTGAGCTGTTATATGCAATGTGCCTTTATGATATGCATGTGGTGTCCACCTATACGGTAAGCCGGAGTATGTGGTACATACGATATGGTGAGGCTGTGGGTGAGGTGCAAGTGGTGTTCCTTGTACTCATGTGGGTATAGAAGTATTCCTATATTTCTCTAGCCAGTAGATAGTATAAACACACATGGCACGAATATCTATTGCACTACATACTTTTGGAACTTATATTGGAATTACTATTTTTTGAACTTATATTGCACATGTAAGTGAGCTTGGGTGGGGAGTTCCTTGAGGACCCATTGTCTTACTGAGATTTCTGATTAGAGATCTCACCCCATGTTTGGGGATGCTTATTTCAGTTTCAGGTAATGTCGAGGCCTCAGGCGGTAGGAGGCCGAAGCTGAGTTAGATATTAATGATATTGTATGCTGACTTGTTGGATGCTGGTTATGCATGCTGCTTTATGCTTTTAGCTTCATTTATGTTTGGGATTGTCTGTTGAGACTGTTGTTAGGCATTGTGCCTTATATTATGAGCATGGGGATTGTCCATGCCACATAGACTTGATTATGTCTTCTTTTAGTTAAAGTTGTATTAATGTATCAGGATTTTGGTCCAGGCTATGTGTTGTAGTTCTGTAACTTAGATACTCACTTTATATTTATTCATGAGGTATTTCAGTTAGTTGTCTTGCGATTTACATACAGGCATTATTTCATGAAATTAATTAAGTAATCAAGTTGGCTAAGGTTAATGACGTCATAATTGAATTAAAGAAAAAGTTATTCCGCATTTAATTAAGTGTGGCTTAATATGATAGTATGTTAACAAACCGGGTTAACACGGGCTGTTAAGGATACATAGAGTTGTATTGTATCTTTGACCAGTAGATAGTTGTCGTATGTGGTAGGGAACTTTTACTGGAGAGGCCTCCGTAAGGAGTTCCAATTGGCATGGGGCCATAGAGTTGTGATCCATTGAGGAGCTCTTTAAGAATGTCTCGGGAGTTATAGTTGTAGGTGCCTTGAATGTCATCTCGAGGATGCATTCTTGGATAAGAGCCCGATGATATGTCGTAGGCCATTGCTTCGTATGATTTGTATGGTTATATTATTATTATTTAACATCTGAGTGATCCATTGGGCAAAGTGAACCTACATAGCCTTTGGATTATTAAGATATATTCGTATATCTCAACCCCGCGTTATGGGGCTATGATTCAAGTGGATGTAGCGGTATCGGGGCTCTTGGGCAAGAGGCCCACTGGTTGAAGATGTGGATAACATATTGGAAAGCATGATGATAGCATGCATTTTGCATTTTGGATTTCTTATATAGGCTAGACTTAGAGCATGAACATATTACATTGCATGTGTGACATGTATCATGCTTTTGTTGTTCATGTTGTATTTTGGCTAAGTCTAGTGATTATGTTATTTGTATTTGGAGCATTTTATTGGTAGTTACATTTGGTATTTAGAGAAATGTAATTTAAAGAATTATGGACCTTGTGTAAATTTATGAAGATGTATGTGATGGAAGAGCAATAGGCTTATTCTAAGTTATGATGATATTCAATTATGTCAAATGCATGTAATTGGAATTATGTGATCGAAATGAGTACTATGTTGTAAATTGATTAAGCAATGGATTATGAATGAAATGAGAAATAATGTAAATATGTTGTGGGTTGTAAGAGCACCAAGATTTATTGGTCCTTGTGTGCCACCCTTGTCAATTAGGTACCAATTGATGATTTAGAATACACTTTGGTAAAGTGAGATAGTTAAGAAAACAAATGAGATGCCATCGAATTTTCTAACAAATGATCAGTTTTGAAGCCAACTTTGGGAGATCATATCTCCCTCCATAAAGGTCCAACTGGGACGTGTCATACACCATTTTAAAGCCTGAGATGTCAGCTATGCTATCAAATTTGGTACCATTTAGAGATGTGTAGCATTCTGTAGGCCGAAAGAAGCAAGCACTGCCCAAACTGAACATGTGCAAGGGCTGTTCGGGTTCCCTGTTTCCAAAAGTCATATCTCCCTCAATCCTTACTCAAATTAGGCTTATGATATATCAAATTGAAGATGAAGGTGTTTAGTATTTTGTTTCAAAATTTGAAAGTATTTGGTTGATTAAATCGTTGGAAATCGTAGAAATGGTGAGGGATGTTTGGTGCTCTGTTTGAAGTTGATTGGCAGCTTTGCTTGTCCAACTTCAAGCGGTGATAACCGGAGCTAGATAACTCTAATTGAGGCATGTATACCTTGTTGAAGTGGTAATAGAGTCTAGTTTAACATACTAAAAGTAGAAAAATTAATAATGTGTGGATCCGCCCAGTATTAAAAAGACAGAATTATATTCAGATTTACGAAAGTGAAAAAAGTGAGATTTATGCTAAGTGGGTTTATGGGAATCTCTTAGTAACTTAAAATAAGTATTGTATGATAGTTAAGCAAGTATAATATTAATTCTGCGTTCAATTTTCAGTTGCGAACACAGTTTATATCATTCCGCTGTTAAACCTTTGAATTGCATGTTATGTAATATGTTTTAATTCTATTTTTATGTTGGGAAAAAGTTTATACTATGTGAATTTTATTTTTGATTAAATTTGAATAAAAAGATCTTGTTTTTCATTGTTTCTTAATGAAAAAGCAACACACAATTCATCCCTTCTTATGTGATTGTTTAGCTATCTTTTCTTTTCAATTTAGTCATAACATAAGAAAAGCAACACGAGAAAATCAAAATAATAAGTAACTTTTTTTATTTAATAATAGGGTTCGTTTTTTCTGCGGTTACTGCAGATAAGCTATCTGCAATAAGCCCAATACGACGTCGTTTTGAGGCGGAATCATGGTATTTTTATAATTTTAATTTATTTCAGGGTTATAATAGTATTTATATTTATAAGTTTTTAAGATTTCAATACCAAAACAACGTCGTTTTGGAAATAAATTTAAATAACTTATCTGCATTAACTGCAGAAAGATTTTTCCCTTAATAATAAGTAATTTTTTTTTTGTGAAAAAAAAAACTTTAATTTGCCTTTTGTGAGGACAAACCCCTATAGCATAGCTGAAACCTATGAAGCACCGACACTTCAAAAACCCTGACGTATCGTGTCCGACACTTCCCGACACTCTCGGACACTCCAACACTCCCCGACACTCCAACACGCATTATAGAAATTCAAAAAAAGGTTCAAATGTTGATTTGCGTTGAGTTTTAGTTCCAACTATTAGATTCGTTGGATTACGATTATCATTTTATTGAGTTTAATATAAATATTTGGGATATGTTATGTTTCTTTGCAAAATTTATGAATATTATAGGTTTAGATTCATTTTTTTGTTAAATTATTGAATATTAAATATAATATATACTACATAAATTAAAAATATTATTTAATATCAAAACGTGTCCTAACGTGTCGAAATCTAACATTTTTTAGAATTAACGCATCGGAGTGTCGTGTCGTATCGTGTCACGTGTCCCGTGTCGGTATCGGTGCTACATAGGCTGAAACCACGAAAACGCGTGAGTTAGCATTGCCATTCTGTACACTTTTAAAAACAAATTCTTGTCATAGGTACAAAAGGTTATTTTTATAATAATAATTTAAAAATACTTTAATTAGTCTTTTTATTAATCCTAGTAATATTTTATTTTTGTCCCCTATCATAAAACATAGATTTTCATTGCAAAGGTTTTTTTTTTTTAATATGCGATTCAGTCTTTTGAGTTATTCTTCACTCATAAGTTAATCACTATATTTATTTATATGATCGAGTTAATCCTTAAATTTATAAAATTAAAATCACCTTAATTTTTTTATATCTGACTGTAATCTCTTAAGAGATTAAATTAATACTAATTATATTAACTTAAAAAAAACTAATACTAATTCCGTATATTTAATAAGTAACTCATATACACAGATAAATTCAAGAACTAAAAACTAAACTACAAGAATAATTTGAGAACTAAATTACCTATTTACTTTTTTTATTTTAAATACCAATTGCCAAATTGATTAAGTAATCAAGTTGGCTAAGGTTAATGACGTCATAATTGAATTAAAGAAAAAGTTATTCCACATTTTAATTAAGCGTGGCTTAATATGATAGTATGTTAACAAACCGGGTTAACACGGGCAGTTAAGGATACATAGAGTTGTACTGTATCTTTGACCAGTAGATAGTTGTCGTATGTGGTAGGGAACTTTCACTGGAGAGGCCTCTGTAACGAGTTCCAATTGGCATGGGGCCATAGAGTTGTGATCCATTGAGAGCACTTTAAGAATGTCTCGGGAGTTATAGTTGTAGGTGCCTTGAATGTCATCTCGAGGATGCATTCTTGGATAAGAGCCTGATGATATGTCGTAGGCCATTGCTTCGTATGATTTGTATGGTTATATTATTGTTATTTAACATCTGAGTGATCCATTGGGCAAAGTGAACCTAAATAGCCTTTGGATTATTAAGATATATTTGTATATCTCACCCCCGCGTTATGGGGCTATGATTCAAGTGGATGTAGCGGTATCGGGGTTCTTGGGCAAGAGGCCCACTGGTTGAGGATGTGGATAACATATTGGAAAGCATGATGATGGCATGCATTTTTCATTTTGGATTTCTTATATAGGCTAGACTTAGAGCATGAACATATTACATTGCATGTGTGACATGTATCATGCTTTTGTTGTTCATGTTGTATTTTGGCTAAGTCTAGTGATTATGTTATTTGTATTTGGAGCATTTTATTCGTAGTTACATTTGGTATTTAGAGAAGTGTAATTTAAAGAATTATGGACCTTGTGTAAATTTATGAAGATGTATGTGATGGAAGGGCAATAGGCTTATTCTAAGTTATGATGATATTCAATTATGTCAAATGCATGTAATTGGAATTATGTGATCGAAATGAGTACTATTTGTAAATTGATTAAGCAATGGATTATGAATGAAATGAGAAATAATGTAAATATGTTGTGGGTTGTAAGAGCACCAAGATTTATTGGTCCTTGTGTGCCACCCTTGTTAATTAGGTACCAATTGATGATTTAGAATACACTTTGGTAAAGTGAGATTAGTTAGTAAAACAAATGAGATGCCATCGAATTTTCTAAGAAATGATCAGTCTTGAAGCCAACTTTGGGATAGCATATCTCCCTTCATAGAGGTCCAACTGGGACGTGTCATACACCATTTTAAAGCCTAAGATATCAGTTATGCTATCAAATTTGGTACCATTTAGAGCTGTGTAGCATTCTGTAGGCCGAAAGAAGCAAGCACTGCCCAAACTGAACATGTGCAAGGGCTGTTCGGGTTCCCTGTTTCCAAAAGTCATATCTCCCTCAATCCTTACTCAAATTAGGCTTATGATATATCAAAGTGAAGATGAAGGTGCTTAGTATTTTGTTTCAAAATTTGAAAGTATTTGGTTGATTAAATCGTTGGAAATCGTAGAAATGGTGAGGGATGTTTGGTGCTCTGTTTGAAGTTGATTGTCAGCTTTGCTTGTCCAACTTCAAGCGGTGATAACCGGAGCTAGAGAACTCTAATTGAGGCATGTATACCTTGTTGAAGTGGTAATAGAGTCTAGTTTAACATACTAAAAGTAGAAAAATTAATAATGTGTGGATCCGCCCAGTATTAAAAAGACAGAATTGTATTCATATTTACGAAAGTGAAAAAAGTGAGATTTATGCTAAGTGGGTTTATGGGAATCTCTTAGTAACTTAAAATAAGTATTGTATGATAGTTAAGCAAGTATAATATTAATTCTGCGTTCAATTTTCAGTTGCGAACACAGTTTATATCATTCCGCTGTTAAACCTTTGAATTGCATGTTATGTAATATGTTTTAATTCTATTTTTATGTTGGGAAAAAGTTTATACTATGTGAATTTTATTTTTGATTAATTTGAATAAAAAGATTTTGTTTTTCATTGTTTCTTAATGAAAAAGCAACACACAATTCATCCCTTCTTATGTGATTGTTTAGCTATCTTTTCTTTTCAATTTAGTCATAACATAAGAAAAGCAACACGAGAAAACGACGTCGTATTGGGCTTACTGCAAATAACTTATCTGCAGTAACTGCAGAAAGATTTTTCCCTTAATAATAAGTAACTTTTTTTTGTGAAAAAAAAAAAGAAACTTTAATTTGCCTTTTGTGAGGACAAAACCCTATAGCATAGCTGAAACCACGGAAACGCGTGAGTTAGCATTGCCATTATGTACACTTTTAAAAACAATTTCTTGTCATAGGTACAAAAAATTATTTTTATAATAATAATTTAAAAATACTTTAATTAGTCTTTTTATTAATCCTAATAATATTTTATTTTTGTCCCCCATTGCAAAGGTTTTTTTTTAATATGCGATTCAGTCCTTTAAGTTATTCTTCACTCATAAGTTAATCACTATATTTATTTATATGATCGAGTTAATCCTTAATTTTATAAAATTAAAATCACCTTAATTTTTTTATATCTCACTGTAATCTCTTAAGAGATTAAATTAATACTAATTCTATTAACTTAAAAAAAATTAATACTAATTCCGTATATTTAATAAGTAACTCATACACACAGATAAATTTAAGAACTAAAAACTAAACTACAAGAATAATTTGAGAACTAAATTACCTATTAACTTTTTTAATTTAAATACCAATTGCCAAGTTGGTAAATTTATCGATGAAATATAATATAAAAATAGAAAAGGGTTATACTCACAACCTTTTTTTTACAATCTCTTACAACCATATCTTAATACCGTTGATTTTCACCAATCAACGGTTATGATTTTTGCAAATTAAACTCATTAATTAATTATTAATTCATAATAAATGATAACCGTTGATTGGTGGAAATCAACGGTGTTAAGATATGGTTGTAAGAGGTTGTAAAAAAAAAGGTTGTAAGAATAACCTTCCTCATAAAAATATTCTTAGAAAGAAAAATCATCACATGTTTAAAATCTTAACATTTTGGGAATATGAGGTTGTCAACACATGTAGGGGTGTTCGCGGTCTGGATTCGATCGGTTTTGGAAGCAAAAATCATCTGACCTAATATCTTCGGTTTGATCATGTAATCATTCATTCGATTTGGATTTTTTTTCAAATTCGATCCGATCCAATCCAATTTTTTTCAATTTGAATTGGATCAGTTTTCGATTTTGTGAAAATCCAAAAAATTATTTCATGATTATTATGCAAATAACATTTTTTGTATATATTTGTTTTGCGAAGAAAAAATTATAAATACAAAAACATCAGCAAACGATAATATAGTTTTTTTTTGCAATGAGATATGAAGCTCTACACAGATGAAATTTTGTTGATGAGATGTTATTAGGTTTTTTCTTAGGTTTAGTTGATGGGTGTTGAGATATATAGTCCCACAGTAGTTGGATGAATAACTAATGTGGAGTTTATAAGACCTTGGGCACTCTCACCCTTTGAGCTAGCTTTTGGGGTGGTGTATCCCAAGGTTCTTTAAATGGTATCAGAGTCTCGCCGTCCCCCACTTTCTCTTTTGTAATTTCTTAGCACAGGTAGGCTGGGCCTGTTGCATTATCCACTCTTCAAGCCCAATGGGCTCTCGTGCGAGGGGGCGTGTTGAGATATATAGTCCCACATTGATTGGATGAGCAACTAATGTGGAGTTTACAAGACCTTGTGCACTCCCACTCCTTGAGCTAGTTTTTGGAGTGGTCTATCCCAAGGTTCTTTGGGTTAATGGATCTTGGGTTTAGAAATTTTTGGGCTATGATTAGGGGAAGACCCAAGTAGGTAAAGGAGAATTAATATATTGGATCAGTTTGGATTGGATCGGTTTTCATCGAAAACCGATCCAATCCAATTAAAATTGACGGTTTTTGTTCGGTTTTCATTTTTTCGATCTTCGGTTTATTCGGTTATCGATTTTTCGATTCGGTCACCGCAGTTTGAATCGGTTGATGAACACCCCTAAACACATGTGTTAGGTCCGAGGTAGACCGTATTGCTATACCGGATGGTATGCGCTCAGAGATGATGTATATGCCCAATTTACTAGGCTATATGCCGAGGTCCCAATCACTGCGCACCAGCAATAGGCTTTCTAACCAGGGGGTGATGTGTGTGCACAATGAGTGGAATAAGCTAGGCGATTCAGAGGTGTGTACCTGAGATGTCTGAGTTCTTATTTATAGAGGTACCTGGCTCGGCTGCTGAGCTCCGTTGTTGAGATTTCGTCCGACTTGGTCGGCCTCAACGGGCATGTTTGGGTCAGTTGAGATTTTGCCGTATCTCCATCCGAGATATTCTCGGAAGACGGTTGAGCGAGCTCCATCCGTAACAGTTGCCCCCCAGCTCGGGATTCCGAAAGTCGGAATGCCGAGATTCTCTGGTTTAATTAGCCGTTCTTCACCTCGCCATTTATTCCACGTGTAAACTATGTCGGAGGTCGTAACTCTTCGAATCTTGTTATAATTTTCGATCAGATTTGTGAGGTCAGTGGATTTTAAATGTCGGAACCCTTGACATGACCTTTCAGCTTTTCTGACCTTTCGTCTTATTACCACTTTCTGTCCTTTCGTCTTACTCCTGCAGTGACGGTTATAACAGGACACGTGTACTCCCTTTACTGGCAGTTCCGCGCATTGGGCAGGAAAACTACTCTGAGCCTAGAGTAGGCCATGATTGTGATCATTAACTGCAGGTAGGCAGCGCAGGTGGTGTAGGGCGTGCAGGGTGTGCAGGGCGGCGAAAATCCTCTTTTGCCCCTGATGCCTCAGACGTTTGGGAGACCACCCTTTGGTCTTTCACCCCCTCTCAGCCCTATAAATTCGCATCAGTTCATTACCACCTCCCCTTTCCTGTTCTCACGCGTCTCCTAGGGTTGGGTTTTCTGCATATTCCTCCTGTTTGTCCCAGTGTTCTTCGTTCACATTTCTTCTACCCAGTTTTGCACCAGGTAATTTTCTCTCTCTCTTGTAGATTTCTGTTTTTTTGTTCGTTTCCTAGCTGGTAAGGAGTGTTTCTTGTCTTACCCACCCTTTAAGTGGGTAATGGACACTCCTGGTAGTTCTAGTGGCCGAAATGATAGTAGAGAGGTGTCTGAGGAGATGATAGGTAGGTTGCCACGATCCGTTCAGTACTGGTTTTATGGTAGGGAGTATACTGAAGAGGAGAGGCTTCAGCAGCTTCTCCGAAGTCACCGAGGAGGTCGTCAGACCTCCAGAGGTGCTCGTGGTAGGAGAGGTAGAGGTCGGAGGGGACGCAGGGGTGAACACCCCCAACCATCTTTTACTAGAGGTGCGTCCTCCTCGATTCCTCAGGCTTCAATTTCTGGATCAAGTTCCTTTTCCGAGCCAGTTCCCTTGTCTTATATTCTTCCTCCTCCACCGTTTGGACAAGGTTCGGGGTCTGTTTTAGATCGGATCCCACCTTTCCAATTAAGTAATAGTTCTTCCAGCATTTCTTCATCCGAGCTGGGTTTTCCCAAATCGGAAATCCCTTCCACTTTTGATGACTCGGCATCCAGTCAGGTGCCCTTCGTCGATCTCCTTAGTAGTTCTGACGACTCTATCCCTTTTTCTTGGAGTCCAGGCCCGTTACCATCTGACTTAGATGATTCTGGGTCAAGTCAGGTTGATTATATTTCTGATCCGACTCCTTCGTGTTCCAGGGACCTGACAATGGACAATTCTGATGTCAATGAATGGGTTCTTCTAGAAATCCTTCATATGCGGTCAGTAATGACTCCAGCCGACGTCTCCCAGCTTCCTCTTGGGAATCCTGAGGGGGTCGACCTTCTTCCACCGGGTGATTTTCCGGTATGCGCAGGCCCCATATCAGATGAGCCCTGCTTCTTCTTTTTCTACCGGGATCTGGTCACAAAGGTCGGAATTCGACTTCCATTCACAGACTTCCAAATGGCCGTGCTGCGTCGGATTCGAGTAGCGCCTTCCCAACTTCACCCAAACTCGTGGGCTTTTATCCGTGGTTTTGAGCAATTGTGCTCTTACCTCTTCCTTCCTTGTACAGTCCCCCTCTTTTATTTCTTTTTTGATGTCTATACGGCTCGGAGTGGTGCCGAGTTAAAAGAAAGGAAAGGGTGGGTTACCTACCGAGGTACCCCTGGTAGGGGACTTTTCATTCCTTACTCTCAGTCCTTTAAAGGCTTTAAGAATGCCTATTTTAAAGTGGCTTCTCGTCCTGATTCCCTCCCCTGGTTTGGCAAGGAGCTGCTGGATGATGGGAACCTATTATGCCACTTCGAGTTGTATTGGACGCGAAAACACTATCGAAGTCGTCCAAAACACTACGCCACTCCTTTGTCCGCGCTTTCCAGAGCTGAGAAATTCGCGGTGCGGATTTTAATCGAGTATACTGACGATTACGGCGTCATCGACTTAAGTCGGATAGTAAATAAGTTTGGAGATGATGCTATTTATGAGTTTGGTATGTATGTCAAGTTTTTTATTTATTTTTGACAATATTCTCTTTTTGGTGCTCTTTGACAATGCATTTTCTGATTTTCAGTTGGCATGACGTCGGCTGAATATAAGAAGTATCTACCCAAGCGAGCTGGCAAGGGCAAGTCGCGAGAGGCTGCCCCTCCTGAACCCGAAGCGTCAAAGCGACGGCGGATAGACATCATCTTGGGGGAGGACCCACCTGCTGACGAGGTGGTTCCTATTGATGTTTCTCCCCCATCACCAAGTCCAGCTGCGATTCCTGCTTCCCAGTGGACCCAGGGGACCCTCCTCAGTTTGGAGCCAGGGGAGCTGTGGAAGTCAGGTGTTTCTGACCGTCTCAGGGCAGCTCTGAAACCTCCCCCTGGTCTCTTTCTGGATTCTGGCCTGACTTCTTCTGTGAGGGTCATGTTGAAGCGGATGGAGGAGGACGCCTTAAAGACGACCTCATTGATCCAGATATTTCAGGACCTCCTCCAGAATCTGGACCAGGCGAATGCGACCAAGTCATCCCTTACTGCTAAGGTCGTGGAGTTAGAGCGATCTAAGTCCGCCCTGGAGGTTAAATTTGGGGAGCTGCAGAAGGAGGCGGACATGGCGAAGGAAGACCTGCGCCTTTCCAACTCTAAGGTCGGTGAGCTGAGCGCCGAGAAAGAAGCCCTTACCGAATCTTTAGGAGATAAAGATGTCCAACTTCAGGCGCTTCAAACTCAGCTCGATCAAAAGACTGCCGATTTTGAAGAGGCCAGGAACGTGGTAGTTAACGCGGCTGTCCAAGCTTTTGACAACGCCATTGCTCAGGCCCGAGTTCTCAACCCAGGGCTCATCGAAGAGGGCATGGACGTGTCTTACGAAGTAAAGGACGGCGTCATTGTTCCGGGTTCTCCTGGTTCCGAGGAAGAGGCCGAGGCTAGGACCCCTTAATTTCAATTTCTATAATATTTTGTAATCATTGCCGTTTTCGGCTTAGCTTTCGTTGTTATAAACAAACTTTGGTTAATCCGAGCTCGTCAAATTTTACCATATTGGTTTCATTTCTATTTACCTTTATGGCTTGCGAGTCACTGATGACCGATCTAAAAAATGTTAATTTATTTTCGAAGGTTCATTTCTTTAACGATCGTGACATACATGTCGGAATCATAAATGGAGGCGTTTTAAAAACAACTGCTCATTTATTCATAATAAGACTGTTTACAAATCCGAGCTTTACAGCCCGCTTATTTGCTTTAAAATCAAAT